>RWJN01000071.1:572-89612 GCA_004332605.1 Steccherinum ochraceum
GAAATGAGCAATGCACAGGCCCCTGTCATTGCTCATATCGGTGCTGTCATGGCGGGACTAGGTTCGTCAATATGACTGAAGTCCTCTGGACGTGAATTGTGCTCAATTGGTCACTTCATTATAGTGTCTATCAGGGCATATGGTGCCCAGCAAGCAGTGAGAAAGGAATGTTACGTCCGGATTGATCGTCAGACCAGAACTTCTCGTACCTTCAGAGACATCAATAGGTGTGCTCTCTTCGGACTTCGGAGCTATGGCTTCCATGACTGTGAGGCTAACCATAGTGATTGAAGGTGGATGGCGATGCGCATGTCAGCGTTCACGAGCTTGTTTTCAGTGGGAATTGCCATCTATTTAGTCTACGGGAGAGGCGTCACGGCTTCCGACACCGGATTTGCGTTAAATATGGCTGGTAAGCTTTGGTTCAGATACGAACTATGTTCCAAACCCTTCTGACTGCTTGCAGTTGGATTCTGTGAACTTTTCAAGTTTGGAGTCTTTACAATGAACCGCATCGAGGTACAAGGCAATAGTTTGGAGCGCGTCCAACAATACCTGGAAATCGAACACGAGCCCAAGCCCTCTTCGGATGGCGTACCTCCTGCCTATTGGCCATCTAGCGGTAAATTATCTGTCGAAGGATTGTCGGCGCGCTACTCCGCCGATGGTCCCTCTGTTCTGCATGATGTTTCGTTCACCGTCAATTCGGGCGAGCGCGTCGGTATTGGTGAGTCTCTCCGTGAACGCAGATAATAGAATTCCATGGCTTACAGCATGCACTCGTCCACAGTCGGTCGCACGGGAAGCGGGAAGGTGGATTGTCCGAGCTTCCTTCAACGACGTCACATACAACTGACATCTCGTACTCCAGAGTTCCCTGACACTGGCCTTACTGCGGTGCATTCTGACCGAAGGCAAGGTATTCCTCGACGATCTTCCTACAAACACTCTCAATCTGGATTCGTTGCGCTCGAGCATCACTATCATACCCCAAGTAGTACGTACCCTCTGCTTGCGAGCGGCCGTTGCTCGTCATCTCACCGAACGCTGCAGCCGGAACTCCTCAGCGGAACGATCCGTCAGAACCTCGACCCTTTCGAAGAACATGACGATGCTGTTCTCAACGACGCCTTGAGGGCATCAGGACTGTTCTCTCTCCAGCGCGACGACGACGACGTCAAGCTGACGCTCGACAGTGCCATTGCCAGCGGAGGTGGTAACCTGTCGGTCGGTCAGAGACAGATCCTTGCTCTAGCAAGGGCCATGGTCAGAAGGAGCAAGCTTCTCATTCTTGACGAAGGTACGTCACCTTGCCGCGCTATACCTGCTCTGGCTCACCCAAACTTTTACTGGCAATAGCTACTTCTGCAATCGGTGCGTATGATATCGCAGACTCGTATCGAAGGTGCACTCACATAGTCTCATAGATTACGAAACGGACAACGCCATCCAAGAGTCTCTCCGAACAGGCTTAGATAAAGACGTCACCTTACTCACGATTGCCCACCGTCTGCAGACCGTCATGGATGCAGATAAAATTGTACGTGACGCGGTTTTTTTTGCTGTTTTCCAGATCCACTGAAGCATGCCTGCTGTGTAGATGGTTCTCGACGCTGGGCGACTTGTAAGTCTTGGCTTCCCGTCATTACTCGTTGGCAACCTCATGTTCGCTCTGTAGGTTGAGTTTGGCACTCCTCGGGAGCTTCTGAAGAATGAACACGGCGTCCTTCGGGCCCTCGTCGATGAAAGCGGAGACAAGGACAACTTGCATAGTTTGCTTCGATGATAGTCACTTCGGATACCCAGCCCTATTTATTTCACGTATCACATTCTTTGTCACTCTTTTCCACGGTAGTTCGTATTTCGTTTGTGAAATGGTGATACTTGGTACGAATGGAATGTTTGGTCGGAGCACGTGACCGCGCACGAGGCGTGTTGATGTTGTGGTCGGCGTCGAGCGCACTTTGCTTTCTACCAAACACTGGCTGTCCCCGCCGTCCCTCTTCATGCCGCTGCGATCCCTCCTTCTCCTCCCTCCCGCCTCTGAATGAACTTGAACATTTCCCTCCCTCTCCTTGGCGCACTCGGCATCCGGATCCTCATCAACATCCTCAACCCAGACCACACCTCATCCTCCTCTGACCACCTCCTCATCGGCCTCTGGCAAGGCATCCTCTTTTACTACTCTCTCGTCACCCTCCCTGACCTCGCTATCGTCGTCGGCTTTGGCATCGGCGCAAAGTTCCTATTTGACTTGTCTCGTCAATATGAAGACACGGCATCTAGAAGTGTCGCTACCCTCATCGGGGTCGCCATTGGGGTGCTCGTGACCAATGTCCTCAACCAGTTTCTCGAAGACGCTGGCTTTACAGGACAAGTGAAGACCAAAGAACGCGACCGGGAGCGTCCTGCGTCGCATCCCACCCCCCCTCCCGCGCGAGAGCTTCATGCACACGAGCCCTCGTCGCGTCGCCTGCGACTGGTCTCATTCGGTCGGTCGAACCCAGACAGGCACCGTCCATCTCGCCATGGTCGGGAGCACGAATCCCGCTCGCGCCGCCCAGACCACGACCTCAGCCATCATGACCTCGCCCTGCGCGACGTCGTGTCCCCTGCCCCCACCAACGCATACAGCATCGATACCCAGCCCTCAATATCCATCGAGTCGTGTCCCTCTTCCATCGATCCCCATGGCACCATGTCTCCTGCCGAACGTCAGGTGGCATTACTCCGTGCTAGAGCCAGTCTAGCGGATTCCGAACGGCGGCGGTTCAAGGAGGAGAGGAAGTGGGCGTTGAGTCAGGGAAACAAGGCGAGAGCGAACCAGCTCGCATGGCAGGTGAAGCGGTTTACTGCGTTGATGGAGAGTTACCACCGAGAGGCAGATGCCAAAGTCGTAGAAGGTACGTCTCGCCGCCCTTGTGAGGGGTCTGTTTTGCTAAGCTTGAATTGACACTGATTCCAGCTGCGCGGGCAGCAGCCGCAGAAACGTCCATCCCGTTCCCCTCCACGTCAAAAGCAAGAGCTTCGACTGCCAGCGCCACAGCGCCAGCCCACAGCTCTTCCAGCCGTCGCGCTGTCTCCCAACCAGTCGCCTCGGGCTCTCAAGCACATTCTCAAGTTACGCCACAGCGCCAGACGCACCAGACGTACGCAGGTTCGTCGCCGTTGGTCAGCGTCACCGTCGGTGGTACAGCAGCCGCATCGGGGTCTCGAACGAGGAAACGGAGCGGAGGTGGTGCTGCTACTGGTGCGAGCGGGAGCGGGCTGCGTCCTGCGATTTATGTGCAACAAGGGGGTGGTCGAGAGTGCGTCTTGTTCTCCTCCCGCTATCGTGGAATTCGCTGACATGCTACTGTGGTTTGCTTAGGTTTTTGACGTCGAAACGATAGCATCCAGCCGGGTTGCCGCCAATCTTTGTACTTTTATCAAACAACGCTTTCATTCCTTGCTGATAACCCCAACTGCACGTCCTCACGATACCATCCCAACATCGCCTTAGACACATACATACATGATGTGTTCACGATCGACCTACGTTGCTCACGACAGGACGTTTCCTCTTACGACCACGATGTACATCGCTTACTTATATGTATTGATCTAGAGGCCTTTTTCGGTGTTCATTCGACGGTGGTGAAATTGGGCATATGATGATGCTATTCAGACACGCTTTCTGCTGAGGTTGAACGTTGAGGTTTCTTGCTTGTTTATTCTGCTTCTACGTACGCTGATCTATAATGTAGACCTGATGACTGGCAATGTCAATATTATTCTTTGTACCGAAGTCAGCTCAGTGTGGCCACTCAGATCTACGAATTCCGCTTTTCGTTTACCCAGGGCTCAGGGGACAGACTCTGCAGTACTGTGCCGCTGCCGAAAGTGCAACAGTACGCGTACGGCGCATTTCCAGTGAGATGCAGGGCACCCGTCGTGGGATTGACAGGATTCTCATGCATACGCGGTGAGCGAGGCCATCAAGTAAGAAGCATGAGTGTAAATTACGACGGTTGCTCTATATACGTACTGGTAGAGAGAGAATATGCCATGCAAGTGGTAAAATGAGAGAGAGAGAACTACCGTACATAGTGAGCGTGCCCAGAGAAATCAGAAGGTAAACATCCAACATGGTATATAGCTCCAGTCCGTGAGATCACAAATTTCGTCTCCGCTTCCTCCTTGTCCACATCCTCGTCTTGCCGCCGCCTGTCATCCACCGCAACACCTTTTCCCTTCACGTCTACCGTCCCCACGAGAGATTGCTCCGGAACGGACAAAGGCTTTCTGCAACCCCAGCAGACACTCAGACCTCCCGTAGCAGGGCCCCATCCTCTCACGTGTTCCTTCGTACACTCCTCCACAACTTCGAAGAAGTCCCTATCCAAAATATGCCTGGTGATGCCCAGAAGATCCCCGTCTGACCGATAGCTCTCCAGCATCCCGGTCAGGATCACTCTGAACTCGTCGTAAACGGCGCCTTGACCTGTGGCAGCGGCACCCGACACCAGGCGTTTGAATAGATGCGGGAAGGAGACTGCGTGTGGGGCGTTCGAGCTACTTGCAGACATGAGAGATGTGAAGGTAGTTTGGACCAGCGAGCGCAGTGTCTGCAGCGCTTTGCGTTCCATCTCGACAGAGGAGGAGACCGAAGCGCCTGGAACAGCAGCTTTGACCGCGGATGAAGAGGCTTCGTGAGAGCAGCACGCAGACACCTTGTGTACTGCGGCGATTTGGCACTCTAGCACGGTGAACCACAAATTGTCCGCAGGAACCTCGCTGTGAACAACTAGAGAACGTTCACGACAAACTGCTACGGCGGCCCTACCGACTGTCTGCAGGGATGACAGCAGGTCTTCAAGACGATGAGGCTCAAGCCCTGACTCCGCCTTGAGGCTATGAACTAAATCCGCGGAAAGCGACTTGTTCAGGGACGCAGCTTTCGAGATCGAGGCCGTTGGATTTCCTCTGCGATCAAGAGACCAAATAACGGCGTCATACACTGTATGTTCTTCACATGTCTTGAGGACCTGCTCCTCCTCGAGAAAATCGGAAGGAAGATAGTCAAGCTCGTGACTGACATGGCTTGGATCCTGTTGACATAGAAGGGAGAGGTATTCCAGCCGAAGAGGAGGGGGGACGTGAGAGGAGGGGCCACCCTTGCGAAGATACTCGCCCGAGTCTGCAGCATCTTCCGTGCTTTGCGGTGAGCCCAACAAGAAACGAAGATACGTGAATCGGTCATCAGTGGACTCGGGACCCAGTGCAGACAAGGCGTCCTCGTGCAGATCTGGTATTCGTCTATCGAGCAGAGATGCAGTCCTGGAGATATCAATTTGAAGAAGCCTCGGCAAAGACTCTTCGATGGCGGACAGCAACTCTAACGGCAACGTGCCCTTGTGAGCTCGAGAAACCGTTGAGATCACATGTTCCACAGAGGAAAAGACTTCGTGTGCAGGATAATCCGGATCTCGAAGGAAAGTGTGGATGAGAGGAACCCATTGCTGCTCCTGTCGAAACCATGACCGAAGGATACGGTAGAAACCTGCCTGCTCGAACAGACTGAGGATATGGTCGGACTCATGGGGCGTATATGCAGACAGAAGGTACTCCGCAGCTAGCTGTCGATCTTCTCGCGTGTCTTCGTCGTCTGACTCGGCCAGACCGATGAGAATGCCCTGCAGGGCGCTGGGGGTCATCTGGATGAACTGGGGGTATTTGGGGACGTTGCGAGCAATGAAAATGTTGACAAACGTAGTGTCGGAAGGTGATAGAGGTGACGTAGACAGAATCTCGAACAAGACTTTCGTGATAATGAGTCGGTTCACAGACCTGGACTCATCATTCAGAAAGGAGTCTTCGAAGGCGATGTCAAGTGTGTGAAGGAAGGATTCCGCGTCGAATCGAAGGAGGAGACGCGTGTAGGGGTATGTCGGCTCCTCTCCGTTTTCGTCGTCGGCAGTGAGGACAAGCTTGCCACCCTCGCCAATGGGCCAGACGCTAGAGCGACCGTAGAAGAGGAAACTGTACACGTCGTTCTTCGCTCGTAGCGCTTCCTCCTCCGGCAAAGGCTGCTCACTTGGATAAGTTAGGCCCGTCATCATGTTCGCAAGGTAGGGATATATCTTGTATGCGTTGAGGACATCCGCCTCCAAGATGGCGTCTCCACCGAACGATGCCACAGTGGGGGATCCAGTGATGCGCGCTCGCCGCTGTTGGTTGATCTTGCGAATCAGGCCCAACAGCTCGACGACAGGGGATACATAGTCCTTCATTGCACGAGTGTAAACGTAAATGAGGGCGTCGTACAAGCGGTATGATTGGCAGAGCGTGATAGCTTGGTTAATGTCGAGGCAGTCCGGGTCGATGTGCCATATAACGCGCTCCACCAGATCTGGCCGGTAATCCTCGGCATGCAGTGTGATGAGCTGCTGCGTGACTCGTGGGGGAACTTGGTGTATGCTGTTGTCGAGTATGAATGGCTCCAACTGCAGCAAGAACATCCGAGAGATGCCGTTGTCGAAATAATACTGGTACAGATCCTCGAATAGGAAGTCGAAGTCGTCCAGGGCGATGCAGGCACGGGCGCAAGATGCAACGAGACCCTCGAAGAGGTCTGTCCTGTCAACACCTCGACCATCCGGTGTGATGTGTGTGCTGTCTGTGAGCCGTTCTTCAGCGAACGCGTAGCTCGCAGACGCGATCATGAGCTCCCGAAGCTTATCACCAATGACAACGCGAGTTTCCTCAGGTTTGTCCGGTAGACCATTCCTATTGCCACGCGCTTCTCCGGTATAGTACGTCAGTGTGAGGTTGATAGCGTTGAGGAAGTCGCCCTCCGAAACGAACATGAGGATTCGGTCGGCCCATGTCAACAGTGTTCCCACTGATAGACTATGTTGGCCCTGAGAACAGTTTAGTGGGTAAGCTTCGGCAATGAGTGAGCACATACCAGGCAAAAGATCTTGCCCTTATATACCCTGATAGCGTGAGCGACTTCGGTGACCGCGTCAGAGTACGAGATGGACCCGTTGGTTGTATGACTGAGAACGGGAGAAACCAATGACCAGGCGTCGAACAGGACGCGATCGACCAACTTGAGCGTCCTAACATCATACACCTCCAACGTTGTCAATGTCAAAACCAAGACTTGCTATACCGCGATCAGCGTGCGTAAAATTACCGCAGAACATATGACAGACGAACCCACATTGAGATTCAACCATTGCACCATCAAGACGTCGCTGTCCGTGTTCCATTTCCCGCCTTCTTCAAAGACGATTCTCCCTGCCTCCGTCGTGGTGACTTTGCCAGTTCTGGAATTCTTACTTCTTTCCATCACTTTGGTCTCGAAGACGTGAATGAGGTGGAGGGTGTTACCCCAGGAGTACACTAGAACCGGGGCCATAGACTGCGAGGGATGCCCGTTTGACTTCAACGACGGCGAGCTGACCTGATCCTTTTCGCCAGAGGTGACACTTGGGTACCAAGCAAGTGCACCCTTGAACCTCGATTTCGCGCTAAGCTCGTCTGGCGATTCTCGATGCCGCCTGTACCACGTGCGAGGCGTAGGTCGCAGACCGACGATGACCAGCTTCGCGGGCGTGAGTAGCGCTATGAGGTTGTAGGAGTCGGTAGGATGTGGCGACGTCCCGAGGGGAAGGGGCGCCATGGCGAGTATCGTGTTGACTTTGCGCTGCCTGCGCCGTCGGAACGTGGCCTGGTATGGGGTCGGAACAGCGGCGGTAGGCGTAGGCACGGTGTCCGTGGCAGATTCGTCTGGGTATTTTCCAAGTATGCGAAGGATATCGGACGCTTCGACAAACAGCACCTTGCCCAAACTGTGGTAAAACGCCAGACCAGTCTCGTCGGCAGACACTATGGCTGTATGCCTGCCCGCCACGAAGCCAACGCTGACGATGCGGGATCCGAGCAAGTGGCCTTCCTGTCTGCCGGAAGCAACGGCAGCGAGGGAAGTCGGCGCGACGAATCGAGCAGGCAGTTTGGGATTCTTGATGTTGAAGAGTTGTATGTAGCCCATCGCGTAGCCTGCCGCCACGAACGTATGATCGAAAGACAGCGCCAGCGCAGTGACCGCGCCCACTACAGAAACGAGAAGGGTTGTGAGCACCGGACGCACTCAGAGCGGAACGAACGGCGTACGCTGTGAGTCTTCCCCGCACACACATACGATGTTCTGCTTGAAGTCGGATACGAGGATTCTCCCTGCATCCGTTCCAACGCATATCAGACCGTTCGCAGCAAGGACAGTAGGGGATCCTATATCCGAAGTCCCGAGAACCGCTGCCGCCTTGACGGACGCAGCAGCATTGCCGTAGAGGTAGTCCCCAATGGTGCGCAGCTCTGTCCAGCGGAACACTTCACGTCCTTCGCCTTCTTTCCCTGAAGACACGCGAGTGCTGCCGTGAGCGCCGGTTGTGTTGTGAGATAGCTCGGAGAAGTGTGATTGGGTGGCAGAAGCGGCCTCAGGTGCGTCATTGGGGAGGTCGAGGCTGCCGACAGAGGTGGAACGGGAAATCTGCGGCGTCGTTGAACGTAGCCGGGACACAGTAGGATGAAGAAATGGTCTGGTTGCGTTCAAAGGAGATAAGGATCCGGAGTGTGACGCGGTTGGCGGAGACAGGAATCCATTATGCGAGTGCGGAGAACCAGAGCGAGACTGAACTGAGATGGTCTCGTGCCGCTGATGAAAGTATCGGTCGTTGAAGAGGGAGGCAAATAGAGTGACACGCACCACAGCTTCGTCCGCAATGGTCGCTGCAAACCGCTCGTTCTCCGCGACAGCTTTGAGCAAAGCTTGACTAGACTCCGGCTCGTCCGAGTCGTCTTCGTGCTCGCCACCGAGGACGTCTCGTAGCTGCTCTCTGTATCCCCCTGCAGGCTCTGCATCAACTCCTTCGTACAGAAACCCCTCTTGTTCGTCCTCCTCGTCTTCATCATCTTGCAGAGAATCTCCGCCCTCTCCATCGCTCATGAGCTCATCGAAACGCGTAGAGTAGTCCCCGACATGGTCTTCGTGCAGTTCTTCACTACCGTCGGCGTCGGAGAAGCTTAGAAGAGAGGCTGAGTGCGTCGGACCCTCATCCTCTGGCCGTTGTGCTGAACCATTCATGAAATGCTGTTGGCGAAGAGATGAGTGCTCATTCGACCTCGAGCGCACGGACCGCGGATTCGCGGAACGCGAATATTGTCGATAAGCCCGTATTTGCCGATCGGAGTAATGTTATCCTGCTGATGGTATATTACTACTTACAAAGACGCCTGAGACATAACATCCAGAAATTAATGTGGCCAGACGGCTCGCCCATCGGCATATGCGCATATCTATCTCCCCCTGCCCTCTTCGTCCTTCAAACTCTCTCTTCTCCTTGTCATGACCAACCCAGTTTCTATGGGTCCTCCACCCTCTCCCAAAGAGCCTCGTCGCTCTGGTCGACGATCCGTTCCTTCAGCATCCGCGAGCAAATCCCCTGCTGGCTCACCAACGTCCGACGCCGCCCCCAAGCCCAAGGAGACCAACAACCACAGACCCAACCCTCCACCGTCTTCCAATGGCGGACGAACCAAAAAAGCCAAACAAGAAGATCTTGACGACACCCTCGACGACATCACCAAGGCCAACGCGACTACCAACGGCAGGACAAAACGCAAGGGCAAAGAGAAAGAGAAGGCGACGACCGCTCTGGATATCCACGTCGATGAAGATGCTCTGAACGGCGACGGGGTCGCGAAAGACGTCGCAGGAGACGCGCCAGAAGACGAAGAGCAAGGGATTACTCGCTGTCCTTGTGAAGGTATCGTCCACTACGCATTCATCTTTTGTCTCCTGCCCCTCAAGCGTTGAACACTAGTATTGGGAGAAGAGGATCCAGGTGAAGGAACCATGGTCATGTGCGAAGATTGCCATGCATGGCAGCATGGGACGTGCATGGGCTTCCCCACGGAAGAGTTGATTCCGGACTCCTACTTCTGCGAGCAGTGCAAACCGGATATGTACCCAGAGCTGATCAAGTGCGTTATGCTGCGCGTACCTCCCTCTTCCCATCTCTGACACGTCTCATGCACAGGAGACTCAAGAAAGCTCGTCTACAATCGGCCGTCAATCACGTCCCTGCCCCAGTTTCACGAAACTCTCGCTCCCATTCCCCCATCAGTCTGATGAAGCAAACAAAGAGAAGGAACACTATGAACAGTAGAGATGCGGCTTATGAACAAAGTCTTCAAGCTGTCATCGACGCCTCAGCTGCGGAAGCACTGGCCTCGTCGCGAGTGAATGGAGAGGAGGATGAGGGGTCCGTCGTCGCCCATGGGGACGTCGGCCTCGACGTTGAAGTGGCTGCAGGAGGGCGTAGGAAGCGAAAACGCCCTGAAGACGACGCGTGAGCTACGATGCTACCATTTTGGTGTGGTTGTCGACTGACCTGCTGTTTCCAGTGCTTCGATCAAACGTACAAGGTCAGCATCCATCGTGTCCGACCGACAGGCCATGCCTCCACCTCGCGATCCTACGCCAATGAGTGCGAAAGCTCCTGCACCTCCATCTACTGCGCCCAAAGCCGGAGCGCGTGCAAAACGACCTGGTGGCCGCAAAGTCCAAGTGCAGGAGGTCTTACCCGCAGAAGGAGAGGAAGGTACGTAAACCTAACCCTAAGATGCTCGATGATGTCACTCACGTGATCGGTCCGCATAGCCGGCAACACGCCAACAGCGCGGCGGCAAGGAAATCCGCGAGCAAAAGGTGAGTTTTGATGAGCTGTCTCTGAGAACCAACAACATTCAACCTCCCATGACAGCGACCGCTGGTCACGAGCATGGATCTCGTCGAAACCAAGCTAATGGTGTGAGCCAAGGCCCAGCCACTAGCACGTATGCAACCAACATGGCAGCCTCACGTTCATACCACAATTCCCACGCATACGCTGTATCCCAACAGCCATTGCTGACGTCCTGGAACCTACCCGATTACCTCGCCCATCTATCACACGCACTCCCCACCGAAACTCCCCGACCACTACAAGTGCGCGGATTCTTACTAAGCCCTAATGGGCAAGAGGCCATGGAACGCACAACCGAACGCGGCGTAAAAGTCAAATGGCCCGGGAAACGTATGAGTGTTGGAGACATGAACAAGCGCGTCCGTGCCCTAGTCGAATGGGTTGGAAGGGAGCAGGCAAACGCATCGGAGCGGAGTAGACGGAAGGAGGCGATAGAGAAGGCCTTGAAGGAGATTCGTGCTTCACGCAGTGACAATCCTCCTGTGGCGAATGTCACAGATGGAGACGTACCAATGGTCTCAGAGGACGAAGCGACTGTCCAGTCGCCTCTGCAGGAGAAACACGTCACATCGGAAATGGCACCTTTAGTGGCCGACGCCCTGATACTGGATTCGGGTTCGGAGACGATGAAGTTGATGGAGGAGCTTATGGAAGAGCTCATCAGTTTCCAGGAGCGCTTTGGTCCTGGGGCGAAAACGAAGGAGCGAGAACGGAGGACAGTTTCGTGATTCTTCTTCCTCGACGACTTTTGATTTTCTTATCTTGCCTCTGTTGTATCATCGCTGCGCATTGCTTTCTTGTTGCTTCTTGCACATTGCTCTATCCTTTGCTTCGGTTGTATTTGTTCATCTCTGCTATGTAATACCACTCGCATCCATAAATCGCATAATCTGCTTGTTGTTAGCTCTTTGTTGGAGATGTCCGATTGCATAATTTGAAACGGAGACATCATAGGCAGCCAGCCATGACTGAACTGGTCCGAGTCATAACTACGTCGCAGTTGCATTTGGGCGTTTATTATAGATGCTCGATGATTGTTACTCTATGTTCCCCTACGGCGATCGCACCTTTCCTCCACAACACCTTCATCCGACTTGAGGCTGTGGATTGATCTGCTGGTCGGTTCCATCCGTTTCTTGTGTGGCTGACGCTACTTTAGAGCAATCATGGCACCAGCGACTCTGGAATACGACTCTCATGCACCGGAACCGATCAGCACATATCCCCGTCTACCCAAGCATTATCTGCTCTCCAATCAAACACCCGACTACCTCAGGCTCATCCTCACATCGAAGGTCTATGAGATCTTGAAAGAGACACCGCTTCTGTATTGCCCAGCTCTGAGCGCGAGACTGGGAAATCAGATATGGCTAAAGCGAGAAGACCTTCAAGAGGTTTTTAGCTTCAAAATCCGAGGTGCATACAACTTCATGGCCAGTTTGAAGGACGAAGAAAGATGGAAGGGTGTCATTACATGCAGCGCCGGTTAGTGTGTGCGTACTTCAGTCATACGACCTCCTCCATCCTCACACAATCTTCACTCGTGCAGGCAACCATGCACAAGGAGTCGCTCTCTCCGGTCAGCGACTAGGCATCCCCTGTACGATCGTCATGCCCAAAGGCACGCCGACCATCAAAGTCCGCAACGTCTCGCGTCTTGGCGCCAAAGTCGTCTTGCACGGCGTAGACTTCGACGAGGCCAAGGCAGAATGTGCTCGGCTCGCCTCCACGCACGGGCTCGTCTTCGTTCCGCCGTACGACGACCCGCTCGTCATCGCAGGTCAAGGCACGATTGGCATGGAGATTCTGAAACAGGTCCCGGATGCGGACAGTCTGGATGTGATCTTTGCTGCGGTGGGAGGTGGCGGGTTGGTCGCTGGGATATGCGAGTACGTGAAGCGGATAGGGAGCCCAAAGACGAAGGTCATCGGTGCGGAAACGTTGGATGGAGACGCTATGGCACGATCGTTAGAGAAGGGCGAACGAGTGACGTTGGAAGAGGTTGGTCCGTTTAGTGACGGCACTGCGGTGAAAATCGTAGGCGAGGAGCCGTTCCGCATCTGCAAGTCTCTTTTAGACGGTGTGGTCAAAGCGAATACGGATGAACTTTGCGCAGCGATCAAGGACATCTTTGAAGGTGAGTCGTACGACCACGCTGTGATACTCCTCATTCTCACCGGCTGGACGACCCATACAGAGAGCAGATCCGTGACTGAGCCTGCCGGCGCACTCGCCCTCGCAGGTCTCAAGCGTTATATTCTAGACAATCAGCTCGTGGGTGCGCAGAAACGTTTCGTGGCCGTTGTGAGCGGCGCAAACATGAACTTTGATCGCCTCCGTTTCGTGGCGGACCGTGCCGAGCTCGGTGAAGGACGTGAAGCCCTCCTGAGCGTTGAGATCCCCGAGAAACCTGGAAGGTCAGTCGCATGTTCATCGTTTCATACTTCTACTGAAATTTGTCGCTCACACCTGCTCTACATCAGTTTCATTGCTTTGCACAACGTCATCCACCCGCGAGCCACAACCGAATTCATCTACCGATACGCCGACTCCGAAGTCGCCCAGATATTCATCTCCTTCAAGCTCGAAACGACAAATCGTGCGAAGGAGGTAGCCGACGTCCTGAGTACGCTGCACGAACAGGGCATGAAGGGCTTTGACATCAGCGACGACGAGCTAGCCAAGAGTCATGCTCGATACATGATCGGGGGTTGTGCGGATGCCCCTGCGGAACGGGTGTTCAGGTTTGGTACGTAGGGTCTATCCTTCTCATTCCCTGGATCTGTCTTTTTTTCGAAGCTGATGGACCTCTCAATATACCCCAGAGTTCCCTGAACGCCCTGGTGCTCTGAGGAAGTTCCTGCTAGGCATTCACTCAGGTTGGAACATCTCCCTCTTCCACTATCGAAATCAGGGTGCAGGTCAGTAAATCGAACCTCTCACTCTCGTCTCCAACGCCCTTCATGACTCACCCATCACGACTTCTTAGATCTGGGCAAGGTTCTAGCAGGGATCCAAGTCCCTCCAAGCGAGTCAGAACAGTTCGCAGAATTCCTGAAGACTCTGGGATACCCGTACGTAGAAGAGACGGACAATGAGGTGTATAAAAGGTA
Source organism: Steccherinum ochraceum (assembly GCA_004332605.1). Lineage (NCBI taxonomy): Eukaryota > Fungi > Basidiomycota > Agaricomycetes > Polyporales > Steccherinaceae > Steccherinum > Steccherinum ochraceum. The sequence goes on from RWJN01000071.1 coordinate 14,479, forward strand.
CCTGCGGGTGCCAAGTTTGAATTCGCCGACGAGTGCGAAACCAAACGGAGATGTAAATTAGAAGAGGGATCGGTGTGTGTATAATAGTGTTGTAGGTATAATGCTGGATCTAAAGTTGTGTTGTCATGTGAGTCCTTCACGCTCTGCGTGGTCATTCAGTGAAAGTCCCGGAGCCTCCGTTTCAGTTTCTATTCTCGAAGTCGTTTGGCTGTTGACTGACTATTCACGCTATCACAGCCTGAGCTTGCACGAGACCGTCGATACTCTGCTGAGTTTGCTCGCACAGCATGCTACACCCGATCGGAAGCCGCACGTGATCATCTCAGGAGCGCGTTTTGCTGTACTCACCATCCCGACGCTGCATCGCGCGTACACGCCCGATACTGTACTCTAAACACCGTCCTGAGGTGTTAGTGCCAGTGGCGCTTGCTTCCGCAGATTGATTGCGGTGAGTAACAACCGAACAAAGCCGCTATAGGGTGTATTCAGCGCAACTCGTGCTCAAGGCGGGCTGACTGAGCTGCAGCGGGTCGTCGGTCGAGCCCCCGACACCAACCTAAGTAAGATACGAGCACCGACGAAGCGAATATCTGTGCGTTACGCATGCGCAGCGTGACTGTCAACCGGACAACAAACCCATCCACAATTTGTGGGGAAGACGGAGGAGCCGTCATTACGCCCGTCCGGAACTTCGAATTTCGAAAGGATATCATTTCCTCCATATCGACCTCCGCAGCCCGCTCCCCCGCCCATCTCAAAGCGGGGAGCCGCCACTCAAAGCCCCAAGGCGCAATGCAGCCTAGAGACAAATGGAGAGTTGTCTCACCCGTTGCCCTCCTCCGTGTCCCGCCTGACTCGCGTTCGGTTTGGGAGGCCCGATAGCCCCGCCTCCCGCCTCCGCCATCCACCGTTTCTTTGCATTTGATTTTCAGCGCATGCGTTCCGTATAGCTAGGCTCGCGTGCTACTGGATATTGCGTTGATGGTGGAGTCCCGTCAGGCCCGCGGCCAAAATCAAGCTGGGGGGTCCCTGCACCTTCCGCGGATCGCGTTCACTGTCAAAACCTGTAACTAGGTGTAGGTCCACAAAAAGCGCGACGTCAGTGGCTAGCACTGAGTCTCCTCGTAGCACTAAGGACTAGGCTGTCTGTCTCTGTCTGTCTGATCGGTACGTTTCGGACTTGTCTGCCTCCGTATCCAAGGCAGCGCTGGAACAACGAAACAAGTTCGCGGAACCTATTTTCCCTTCGTCCGAAACTGCAGCTGCACCGTGATTTACACCACCGGGGGCATCCGAGTCACTCTTTCCAGCCAGTCACGGTCTCGCTTGGAAATGGGATGACGCACATTCCAGATCAACAGACACGGGTTTCGCCGGGCATCTTATCTCGAGACTCGGGGCGTGACGCAGTCTTCAGCGTGACAAAGCCACGAAGATTTCGGGTTTCCGCTAAAGCCTGCAGATGCGATCGGGTCCTGCAGATCGTAATCTTTCGGACGGATTAGGAAGGTAATTAGCCTTTCTTGGTGAGCTTGCACCGGTTTTCTATCGCAACGATCGAGCAAAACAGCAAAACACCGGTGGACAGTGTGGATGTGGATCCTCTTTCGTAGTTTCTTTTTTTCCAATGGCGTGAAGATTTGCAGGGTTTGAGAGCAAAGCCGTATTGCGAATATCATGATCGTATTACCGAAGTGCGGTACGCGCTGTGGCGACTTTATCGCGCCGAGCGGGACCGTATGCGTGGACTTTGTTTCGGTGTACCAATGCTACGTTCTTCCGAAATTCTGTCACTGACTTTGAGCCGAGAGAAGTGAGTTACAGGGCTGCTTGTCGGAGCACAACGACAAGAGAGGAAAAGAGCTAAGTTACGCCGGAGAATCTCCTACAGGCCCAGCACATCTCCCTCACCAACAGAACCGGCTTATGTACAATGGTCGGTGTGTGTACACCACTGTGTCTCCTCGGAGACATCATTTGTTCCATTGGGCTGTCGGTACCTGGAAAGGTTCATCCGATTGTGGTTCTGAGGGTTCTCTTCTTCCCTTGTGGCGCGAGAATCTTGGTGAGTGGCTCTGGCGTGATGCAACTCTGCATAACGGAGGTGCGAAATGGAGGTAGAGGTGAAGGTTTGAACAATGGATTTCGGAGTAGAAGTACCTCGTTGAGAACGTGTACATGTATGTGGTGAGAGCGTTCGTCAAGAGATATGGAAGGAGTACGCACACCAAAAGATGAACAGGCTATCAAACTTGCGAGACCCTCGATCTTCGTGGGCTATCTGCGCGATCGAAAGGGTCACCGATGTGTACGGAAGAGGACACGGTAGGTTGTTACAGCCCTTGCGAAAGGTCTGTTCCGCAAACGATAACGGCAGCACGTCTTTGTTGCGCGTCGGAGACCGGACCGAGGAGTAGGACGAAAGACGAGATAGCTGGTGGGGATGTGTGCGATGATGGCTGGAGTCTGGACTGACGATGCGATGAACGTTCGAGCGAGGCACGGCGAGTCGAGGAGACGATAAGGACTCGGGCGCGTTCTGGGCCGTGGCTGGCGTCGGAGGGCGGAGGGAGCGCGCGTCGGCTGGCTCCCAGGTCCGGATCGCCGCAGACGTGACGCCCGCGGAAGAGGTGTGACGGCGTGACGCGATTGAGCATTGCAAACTATTTATCTATTTGTCGCCTCTCCTCTGCCCTCGCCACCCGCCCCGCTGCCCTTTTTCGCCATCGTCGCCCTCATCGTCGCCCACAGCGCCCACAGCGGCCAGCACGCCCCGTCGCTGCTGCTCTCGTCGCCGCCGTTGCGCCCGCTCGCTGCACACAACACCCCCCGTAGCAGGGTCCTCGCCCGAGACACGATCGGCACAGCCCAACAAGGGCCCTTCCAGTCCTGACAGTTCGATATTGGTTCCTCCCTCAGAAGGTCCTCACCGCTTTTTCCTTTTGTCACCCTCGCCCGAAATGTCCTACGTGCTTGCAAACAATCACACTCCCTCTCACATCCCACGTGAGCAGGATTCTGAAGATGTCCTCCCTTCCGCCCAGTTCGCGGCTTTAAACTTCGCTGCGTCTGGGCCTCCTCCGTCTCACCTCAATCACCAACACGTCCCCTCCCATTCCTTCTCCTCCTCCGACCACGACATGACCGTCAAGGACAAGCACCAGCAGCCGTCCTTGGAGATCCTCGTCAGCTCCGACGTCCTCGCACTCAAGGGCACCGGCCAGGACGTCAATCCCGCTCTCCTCAGCGGGAACGTTGTCCTCTACCTCACAGAGCCTACCTCTCTCAAGCACATCACTCTCCAATTTAGAGGCAAAGCCAGGATACCCGCTTCCGCAACCGAGTCGTATGTCATCTCCTCTCTTCTCTTTGTCCTTTGTCCTTACCGCGTCTCGTGCTCTGCAGGATCCCGATGCAGTCGACCTCGGTAACATACCTCGTCTGCAACCACGAATGGTCCTTCCTCGAGGGTACCAAGAGCCACTCCCATACCCTCAAGGCCGGCCGCCACCTCTTCCCGTTTCAGCTTCACCTCGGTGGCTCGCTGCCATCCTCAATATCTACCACTGCCCTTGGCGGTGCCTCCATCAGTTACAAGCTGCGGGCCACAGCAGCACGCGCCGGTTTCTCGTTTTCACATCGCGACATCCACGCAGAGTGTCCGATCTACCTCATGCGTTCGCTCGGTGCTGAGGCGCTCGAGTACCAGCAGACTCTCGAAATCGAAAACACCTGGCCGGAGAAGCTCATGTATTCCATCATGATCCCACACAAGGCATGGGCCGCAGGAGACCGCGTTACAGCTGTGGTCAAATTCTCCCCGCTCGTCAAGGGTGCTCGTGTTTTGAATGTCACCACCACAATCAACGAGGCGGTGAAGGTTCACGGTCGCTCGGGGGTTCAGGAGACCACGCGCGTCGTTGCGACGACGCGCCATGAGATCGTCGAGGGTCACGCTGTTCAGACTGACGAAAGGCATCACCGGTATCGCATCCCTCTGCTCAGCAGCACGAGCCCATCAGGTCACAGGTCGGGCTACTCTTCACCGCCGTCAGCTAGCAGCAGCACTCAGCAAACCAGCTACTTCCCTGCACAGTCCCCTTCCACGTCTAGCGAACTTACACCATTGTCAGCCACTTCGAGCTCGGACGCGTCGAGTTCTGTTGGACTGGGCCCTAGCCCGAGTAGCGCCTCGCATAGCAGGCCTCATTCCGTCCCGACATCGCCTGGGTTTCGGATTGTCAACGGAGTGGAGATCCCCACCGAACCTGGCGAAGAGCCTTCGCAGGATGTCATCACTACTTTGCATATTGGAGTTCCTTCCCAAGCGACACCGACCCACAACCTTGAGGTATGTGCTCTCTACTCATGAACACTGCGCGCACCTGTATTGATTCACGTCCCTTTCTCTCAGCCCGTCCAAGTATCACATAGGATCCGGTGGTCCATCATGATTTCAAATCGCGACGGTCACCAGTCCGAGCTGCGGTGCTCCTTGCCTCTGCAGGTCCTCGACCACCGGCTTCTCGAGGAGTCGCGTGCCGCCACGCTCGCGACCCGGCGCCTCGTGCTCGGTGCAGGCGACGTCGATGGCGGTCAGGCGGTGGGCACGCACGGGGAGAACAGCGACTTCGACGCGGAAGACGACATGGAATTACCAAGCTACCCCGCTCATATCCGAGACCGCGTTGCGAACGTGTTCCTTCCCGAGAACGGGGTGCTACGCGTGACCAACCCGTGGGTCGCGCAGGGCGTCAGCCCGGTCATGCCTTGGTCGGAGACGTCTTCAGGGATGCAGTCGCCCATGGAGGTGTACCCCGTGGGGCAAACGCCTCCTCGCCACCTTCCTTCGAATCCGTCGAATGGCGCCAATGAACTCGACTGGGTCAATTCCGAGCTACTGCTGAGTCTCTCAGAACATCCCGAACAGCCTGTCGTGGTTCCGCACGAGCACCACCATCACTCAAGACGGACGCATCATAGATCGCCACCAAGTGAGCACGACGTCACCAGCGCGGCGAGCAGTCTGTTTGGAAGTCGACGGGGAAGCAGGGCCAACTCGCGTGCGGCCAGTCCCGAGCGAGGCGACAGGAATGGCAACGGAAATGGAAACGGCACGCAAAGTCCTGCAGGGGGCGCGCATAGCCCTGGCCATTCGAATAGCGAGACGTTCGTGCATTCCAGCAGCACCGCGAGCCGGCACTCGCACGGGCTGTTCCACATCTCCATGAAGCCCTTCACTTCTCTCACCTCTGGCTTCGGCCTGGGTTCGCGCAACTCGAGCCACCAGAACCTCCAATCCCACCTCCCCCACGGCCACTCCCACCTCGCGCACTCCACCACACCCAGCCTGGCTCCCTCCGGCGGGGCGGTCGCTCCCACTCCTCNNCCTCGGGCCAACACCAGGTCGCCCCGATGAGCACGACCGCGCGGCCTTCGACGTCCGAGCCTGTCACAGGCCCGATGCTGCTGCACCGCGCGTTCACGGAGACTCCGGATTACGAGATGGCGAGTCGCGGGCGGGTTCTTGGGCGGAGGCGTGCCCCCGCTCGATATCATGCGTGACCTACCGAGTTACGAGGACGCCGCTGCGGAGGGCCGCTCGGAGCGGTCGAGGAGCGAGCCGGAGTCGAGGAGGTCGTCTGGGGAGAATTCGCCTGCGAGTCGGCCGAGCACGAGCGAGATGACGGCTCTGTCTGCTTGATTCGCCTCGGGATGTCTCTGGTTCGTATGTGCTATGTTCGGTTCTCTTTGCTGTCTCGTCTCTTCCGTGGAACAGATATTCGAGATATCTGCTGTTGTCTATTCTCTGTAATATGCCTGCTCTCCGCTCTCTCATAGACTTTCCTCTCCCTCTCCCCTCTCTCACTCTCTCCTCATGTCATCATCGGGCACTCTCCACATCTGTCATCCTATCTGTCTCTCAGTTTCACGGCTACCACCTCTCTTCTGCGACCACCAACCTAATCCTGTAGTCTAGTATATGCATTGTTGTGCGATCGGACTTGCTACCTAGATTTTCTTCTTCTCCATTTCGTCTCTCTCTTTCTCGTCTCTCTCTCATCACTAGTCACTGCATGTCACTCCACATCCACATCCACATCCACATCGTCTAATCCTCATCATCATCTCTCATGGGCGCACTCATCCTCATCTCACACCCTAGAATGTTTCTCTTACTTCTGTTTTTTTGGTTTATTTTGTTTTTGTTTCTGTTTCACATCATGTGCATGAAGAAGAAATGTAAGGAGTTGTATTTGTATCTCGTTCTGTTCTTGCTTGCATACTTACTATCCCATCTCTATCTCACTTCCCAATCATGATCATGAAGTTTAAAACGTTCTCAGTATTTCTTGCTGTGATGATAAGTTGGAAAGCGTGACGTTGTGGAATGTTTACAATTGTGACTATCTGTATCTATCTTCCAAGCGAGTATTGGAGTCTGGTACAGAGCATATGCGCTCCATAAACGGGTGTTCGAGCAAGCTCATTCGTAGGTCACGGTCATGGAGGCTGACTCAATGAGTCTGGGCTCGCTGTTCTGAGTCAAGACGCCATAGAGCTTGAGGATCGTCGATTCGGCGTGCAACTTGGATCCAGTGGCCTAGACCCAGTACTCGGTAGGTTCAAATCAAGCCCATCACACGGAACCGTTGAGTCAGTACTCTTGCAGATCATGTCGTCATTTGAGTGCCCTTGGAGGAATCTCGTCGAAGACGAAGACGTGCTGCCCTATCTATCATGCTTATCTTGCAGTGAATTGAGGTCTAGGTGGGTAATTGGGTTCCAGGAGATGAGATACATATGAACAAAGAGGGTAGGTAGGAACGCATCGAATGGAGTTCGAGTGTGAAGTCATTGCGGTCTGGATTCTTGCACCAAAGACAATCATGGAGGCGTATCATAAGGGCTGCGAACACAGAGAAGTCCAGAACGCGTAGTACAAAGGCTAAAGAGTCAGGACCTTACATTTCGAGGGCGCACGCCCTCGTTATCGAGGTTCAAACGTTCACAGGACGCTCGAGCGTAGCAAATAAAAGTATCATATCAAAACACGCGAACATCGCATAGATAGGTAGATAGGTTGACAAGGTGAATGAGTAGTCAAGCGAACAGGGAGAACAGCCAACCCGAGCGAGCAGCGTACAGTGGAATGGAAGGGACCCAGTGGAGAGGAGACGAGTGAAGGAGAGAAGATGCAGGTATGCGGTCTAGATCTATGACGAGACATGGATTGAGTGGGTCGAATAAGTCATGGTATCGAGCCGAGAATTCGAGAGTCTAGGTGGTGTCGCATCTAAGAACAGCATCTAAGAATGGAGTTGGGTTGAACTGAAGTGAGGAGGGGGTTGATCAAATACACGACGAAACAAAAGAGAACGAGGGAAGTGAGTGGTATTACATTGAATGGGGATAAGTGAAAGAAAAGAAAACTAGAGTAGGGGTGCGTAGGGTAGTAAGTGAACAAAATCCTAAAGCAGCGAGTCATCCATGAGCAACTCACAAGCACTGTCGCTCAAGAATGACTGTCTCCATTCGCATTCCAAAAACTTGGGTCATACAACCACCGGTCGGCCCGACGGTTCCTTTACTCGTCCGCGTTGGCCATGATCCAGGGCTCGGAAGTGGTGAATTGGGCGGTAGGAACACCGAGCTCGAACAGACGGGCGACGACGGCGGAGAAACTGAGGTAAAACGGAGGGTTAATATCAGGGCGACCAGGGGGGTAGTAGGGAATGGAACCACGTACTCTTTGAAGAAGAGGTCCTGGTCGGCGGCGTAGGCTTTCGCCCATTTCTTGAAGCTCTTGTCTTGGGTGAGGACGTAGTCGGTACTAGATCATTGGCGGTGTATGTGAATAGAGCGTTCGAAAAGGGCATGGAAGAAAGAGAACACACGGAAGCATCATGAGAGATTGGGTTTTCTTGTCCTCAAGCTGCTTGGGACCGCTCCATTTCTTCCACACCCACTTCTCATCGAAGAGAAGCTTGTAGTAGTCGTTGGTCACGGTGGTCGGGGAGAACGTCCAAGGGCCGTCGAAACCGGAGCGGTTGTGATGGCAGCGTCCGAGAGCGTGAGCACCAGACAGCGCTACAATTTCTTGGTCGTTGAAGCTAGAGCGGTGTTAGTCAGATTGCGAAGAGAACGACTGTGTGAGTATACACACCCCATGCGGTAGAAGATCTACAACAAGCACCGAGTGAGCAAAAGCTCAGCATGATTGTATAGGACAGACGAAACGACGTACGTTGCGAAGATGGTCAGAACCTTGAGATGCATCAGGAAGACGGCCGTCCGGAGTCGCCTGAGCGGCAAACCCGTCAATGCGTCCGGGCCTCCAAGGGACCTTGGGACCAGCCATCTCCTGGACAGCAGCGACACCACCGAGGGTCCACAGGTCACCGTAAGAGATCCATGGGAACTCTTGCTTGACCTTCTCCATCAGGTCACGGGCGACGTTCAGGCCGGCGTTAGCACCGTGCGCAGCCTCTGGCTCAAATCGCATGGTAGCATAGTTGCTAGGTAAAGGTGGGCGTGAGTTGGGCGTTGATAAGACAGTACTCTGGTAGAACGCACCTGCCACCGGTCTTGGTCTCCTTGTCGTAGGTACCAGACGAATGCCATGCCAGGCGAAGAATAACGGGGCCGTAAGATCCATCTGTTTGGTGATGTATTCAGTTGGAGACTCGTACACATCGTGAGAGTCAGCGACGCACCGTCATAGCCCTCAGCCGAATCAATGACCTCTGCGATCCTATTATAGACCTACGTTGTTCAATGAAAGAGCGATCGAGATGCCGTTAGTGTGCTGAACTGAATTGCGGGAAAGGTCCCGCGGCCAGTCAGGTGGGCTGTCTCACCTTCTGGTAGTCCTCTTTGGTGGGTACAAAGTTCGCAGCGACCTTGGCTACCTGTGCTCCCGAGCGCACAGCCGTACCGGCTTCCTTCGCGGTATCAGAATTGGAGGTGTATACGTAGAAGGCAACACCGCCGATCACAGCAGCACCGATGCCGCCATAGAGTAGGTTGTTGTTGGACTTCTTGGGAGTTGGGGTTTCAGTAGTGAGCCTCCGCACGGCTCCCTGTCTGAAGACGGGGCGGGCGGCGCGAGCGGAAGTGTTGAGCGCAGACCTACGGAGAGTGTTCCTCAAGGCAGCGAGCGACATGGTGTGGACGGCGACGAGATAGCGTTGGGCGTCGACCGAGCCTTTCCCCGCACTCATATACGCGAGCGTCTACCCTGCTAAGCGGGCCAACCCGAGCCACGCCTTTACCAAGCACCCCACGTGACTCCATTTTTCCGCGATCTGCTCGCTGATTGGCTGCCGCCCTCTCCCTTACTCACAGCGCTCTGCAAAATTGCTGCTCTCGCTTACCGTCTCGGATTTCAAACGGTGCTCTCCTTCACTCCTTCGTCCTCAAAGTCCCGATAGATTAGACATGGTGTCTTTCCAGTACGTTCTGGGTGGCTCTCGCAATGAAGCTCCGTATACTGACCTCCTTGGCTCTGCAGATGCGATGGTACTTATGACTTCATGCAATTACAAATCTCGTCCGCTGATCTGAGCCTACTGCTGTTTTAGCGTGTTCCGATGTCGTGAAGAAACCGAAGCTGGACAAACACGCTCAGATGTGCCATTCGTCCTTCACTTGTTTAGACTGCACGACGACCTTCAACGGCCCTGCGCAATGGAAAGGCCATATTACATGCATATCGGAGGCCGAAAAATATCAAAAGGGCTTGTACAAGGGTGCCAAAACTGTGCGTTATCCCCGCATTCATTTCGTTGAATTTGGTCATCATCCCCGTCTCCCTCTTGTACAGAACGGCGCGACCGATAACGCCCCAAAGAAAACCCACCCTCAGCCAAGACTCGAAGCTGCCCAAGACAACACCTCCAACGCATATTCCAACGTCAACACTGGTAAGTATAACTCGCCAAATCCCCGTTACACCAACTTCTCTCGAGGAGGAGCCAGACCTGCATGGGGAATGGGACAACCTCGCTGGGCAGGCACTGGTGCTAACGACACTCCTCTCGGCTCGCCCGCGCGTATGTCCCCAGTCTCCTTCGTTCAGGTGGAAGAATCAGCACCTGTGAATGGGGTCGCGAAAGCTGTTGGTTTGGTCAAGTTGGCGGACGGGAAGAAGGAAAAGCCAAAAAATGAGACGGTGAGCTTCTTGTATGCCTCTGGGAGGAATTTATGCTCAAAGGTGGTGTCGTTTAGGCGCAGAACGAACCTCCAAAGAAAAAGAGCAAGTTGGCTGACAACGATACCGAGCCAGAGAAGAAGGGAAAGAAGAAGGCTGAGAAGGAGGTGGTTGTGCCCGCCGACGCAGAAGCTTCGACATCGGGTGAGAAGAAGGAAAAGAAGAAGAAGAGTGGGAAGGGGAAGGAAGTTGCAGGCGAGACCGAGGATGCTTCGTCCGCCCCCACCGCCTCCAAAAAGAGCAAAAAAGAGAAGGAGAAGGGCGAGAAGAAGGCGAAGAAGAGCGACGAGGCCTCCGGGGTCGAGAGCACAGCACCGTCAGCAGAGGAAAAGAAGAAGTCCAAGAAACGGAAGCACGCTGAGGCTGACGCGACTGCGGCCCCTTCCGTCGACGATGCAGAGGTTGCGACGACCCGAAAGAGCAAAAAGTCGAAAGCTGTTGTCGACGCCAACGACGCGGAAGTGGACGACGCGACGGAGAAAGTGGCGAAGAAGCAGAAGAAGCACAAAAAGTCCAAATCGAAGGACACCACTACCACATCCCTATGATACCCCCTCACGCATATTCTGTTGTTTGTCATTCTTGTACTATTCCACTACTGTATCGCATTGCTTTCATATTTCCAGGCAATCATTACTTGCGTTTGGTCCACTCCTTCACCCACCGCTCGGCTTGCATGCACACGCGTATCCCACACTGTCCGAGAAGGCTGCATGACGGACATACGACCGTCATCATCACAGCTATATCTAAGCAGCGAAAGCACCATCCTCTATATCACTCGCTGGTGCCGCTCATACCGATGTCAAATTATTCCGAAGTTGTCTGAGAATCTACGAGTACATACATGTGAGTATCATACATAAGGTGGTATGAGGTAAGACGGAGGAGATGACCACAGCATCTGTATGTAGGCCTGTGGGATGCCCGCATCCGTCCAAGTATCCAGAGGAGACTACAACACTATCCCGACCGAATCAGAACGAGGTGGTAGCATCGACCTCGATGGTGGGCACAATGGACGCGATGAACTTGAGGAACACTACAAGGTAGAAATCCACCTTCATCCCGTCGTTCTCGTCCTCCTCGGCGGCAGCAGCAGCAGCCGCTGCGGCTTTGTCCTCCTTGCCGTTCTTGCTTGACTTCTGGAATAACCACTTCTTCTGCTTATCTTTCTCCTTGCCGGCTCCTGCACTACTCTTCGGTTCTTGCACGACGATGTTCTGGTTCATGCGCTCGATAACTTTCTTCATGACGCTCGCGTGCTTGCATGGATGTACGGACGCAGCTTGCAGAGTGGCAGAATGGGGGAATGGCTCGATAGTAACAGTCTTGAACGCGTGATCGGCCGAAACATCTTGGAAAATTTGCGGAGGGGTCAAAGGCGTCCGGTTCTTCTACGTTCATTGCGTCAGGACGAGATCGACCGTACAGAAGGATCTCACGTACCTCATCGTACCCAACCAGCCAGATCCTTGGTGTCTGGTAGTACTTGTCGTAGGTGATCATGACATCATATGTTCGGACTTGAAGCAGGTTGCCTGATGCGACCTCTATCTGACTGTACGGCCAGACTTTAAGTCAGCACCTAGCTACGGTAGAAGAAAATGACCACGTACCTCGATTCAATCACGTCCGAGGTAGTACCAGCTTTCGGTGCAGCAGTAGCCTCGTCATCACCATCCTCCAATCCCTCCTCCTCCATGTCCGGGATATCATCGATATCTGGAATATCATCCGCCGCCGCCTTGCCTGCACCCCCACCAATACTCAGCCCACTCATCGCCTGCGACACACCGCCATGGTGATCGTCTACGTCCGGGATATCGTCAATCTCGCCGACAGTCTCGCTGTCCTGGTGTCCCGAGCGCCCCGCGTGTGTCTCGACCCATTCGTCTGCTTCGTTCCCCGTCGACGATAAGTCGCCGAACGACAAGAGTCGTTCGCGATCTTCGTCTTCGTCCGTGTACGCGAGAGACGTGGCGCGTCGTAGGCAGGGCACACCGCGCGTGATGAGGTATTGCTTATCGGCGGGGAGATAGTCGCGCACTTTCGACGCATCACCTTTCTCCCTGTGAAGTCCCAATCCAATGAGCTTTGCCGCAATGGTGGATGCGATGGGGATGCAAAGGGGCGTACCATGACCACATCGCGAACTTGTATGCCAGGAAATCGCCAGCTGCGACGAATTCCTCTGCAGGAAGACCACTGATCAGCCATGCTACTCAAGTGCGGCGGCGTTTCAGAAGCCAGTGGCACTTGCGACGTACCAGGTGTGATCCTGCCATGCTCCTTGAACTTGCTTTCTTTCAACACCTATATGAACAACCGTTCCTTAGGAAGTGCATGACGCGATCGAATGCCCAGGCGACATACAGGACTGAGGTAGTCTCGGACTGCCCAATATTGTTGCTATAGTTGCTTGGTCAATTGACGCTGCTACCGTATCAATGCTTGACTTCTCACCTGGATCGCGTGCATCTTGGGCAGAAGGGTGAAGTAAGAGCGAGTGAGTGGTTCGAGAGATATGTTCTAGCAAGGAGAAGAAGAGGACGTAGAAGGGAGAGGAAACCTGCCACTAGACAATCGATCCTGGGTTAAGTAGCAGAAGAACACGTGTTTCCCATTTTAGTCAGGTCTGCTCCGGCGCTTGGCAGGCCGTTCAGTACGACCTTCCTCTTCTGAGAACAGTAAATCGGGGAGCTGTCCTTATAATGCACAGCAACAGCAGGAATCCGCGTTGAAGTTGCATCTATCTCGCACAGTCATGTCCGGAATTCAGAACTCGGATACAAAGTCTCAAGTCATCACAACATTCGACCAACATCCAGTGTTCTCGTGCGCGAGCTGCTCGGCAGTGATAGTGGGTACCTTCTCTACTATCGTATACTAGTCGTCACTGAACACTGTAAACCTCTTCGTAGGCCCTTCAGGATGAACTCATAAGCAAAGCTTTCTCTGGACGAGACGGTCGAGGGTAGTGAGTGTGTTCATTCGTCGCCGATCACATTCGTAAATGACGTCGTCTGCTAGTCTTATGCACTCAGCAGTGAATGTGAAGACCGGAAAGAAGGAGGACAGACCGCTTCTGTGAGGTAGACGTCAGCTGGAGTTGTTGTGATATGCTGATAAGCTGTATAGGACGGGTGTACACACGGTGGCGGACGTCTATTGCTTGGGATGTAACGAGCGGATGGGCTGGTATTACTTGAAGGCGTCGGATCAGTCACAGAAGTATAAAGAAGGTCCGTCCGTCCTCGGTTCTCATTGGAATACATACCGGGGAAGCTAAATTCCATGGTCCAGGGAAATACTTGCTCGAACGAGAGAAGCTGATCAAGGAGAACAACTGGAATCTAGACGAGTAGCTGTACCGATGACATGGATTCTTCGCGTATTACGATGTCCGTCCATCTGTCTCGTCCGTCTTCACTCCGGCGAGGTCGTTCATCGCTTTCTGCACTTCCATTCGCTCCATCACTGCGCGGTGTAGGCTCGACTTGGCGCGATTACTGGTCTTGACCCTGCCTTTGCTCTTGACGTCTTCACTTCCTCCAGAATCCTGTTGAGGCGTCTCGGAACTTTGCGCTTCAGAGAGGGCAGTTGTAGAGGTGAGGTGAGATGGGACTATCAGAGGCGTGAGTCGGGGCGGTGGAGGCCACTACGCAGAGGGCGTGAGCAAGCAGTGGCAAATACCATGAGCCAAGGAGACTCACCCCTCTGTGAGGCTGATTGAAATGTAGAGCTGCCCAGGGAGGATACTGTTTCTCCAAGTGCATAATGTGGTCCTCGATGAATCGTAACCTGTCAAGGAGGGATCGAGGGGGAGAAGGAACTGCCACCAATGGGTCAGGAATAAGCAGCACAGGCAGCTTGCATGCGACTCACCATAGCGGATCGCAAGATGCGTCTCAACGTTTCCAAGCCGTTCATCCAAAGCAGGGTGTCTCTCCGCGGTAGGTACACTGTCATCTGCAACCTTCTTCTTCTCTGAATGTTTGAGAGTAGCTTCGGGTTTAGCTTTCATCGTCTTCCTCAGCGGACCGTCCTCATTCTTCGCTATGTCGTACTTCATCTGGATGTTTCTATCCTGCGTTTTCGCGTCCGTACGAGCGCACGATGCGATATCGTCAGGTGATTTCGCTCCCGAGTCCTCCTCTAGCTTGCGACGTTTCTCGCCTAGTGAGAGCAGGAACTCTTTGCGGTTGGACGCGTCGTTCCGAGCGCGATTCTTGGCGAGGAAGCGCGAGATATCTTTCGTGACCTGAATACATAGAACTCCATCATCACGTCTATAGTGTAAAACGGAGGTAGACGTACCGATGTAGGCGTTTGAGGCTCGATATTCGGCGCGAAATGCACGTAGGAGAGCTTTCGCTCGTCCAGTGATCGAAGCTTCACACCACTCTCTTCGCCCTCGCTAGCTTGACTCAATTTCTGTATCATACTGCATGTCAATGTGATTTTGTCCGCCTAACCAAGAGAGAAAGGATACATACTGTCAGATCCTCCGACAATGTCTTCAATGCTTTCGGCACATCCTTCCTCTCCCACTCCGGACTCATAGCCACCATATCCATCTCAAGCCCACGCAGAGCTTGAGTTAATCCAGCGGAGGAGAGAAACTCCTCAATCACGCGATGCCATTCGTTGTGGAAGGGCGGTGGAGGAGGAGGAGATGGCGAAGGGGATGGTGGATTGCGTTTTTGTGGAACTGCAGGAGGCGGGGCTAGTCTGGGTTGAAGAGGTTGTATTGGTGGTTGGGATGTTTGTGGATACGCGTATTGGTACGTCCCAGACGTCGCCGGGTTATACTGATATGCTTGCCAGGATGTGTTCCAGTGCTGTGGGTAGCCATAATACGGGTAAGAATTCGACGCAACACTTTGCGTGCGTAAAGTGTCGGTTGATGTGTATGCCTGAGAGAGAGGAGCATTCTGGAGATGTGTTGGGGTGGCCTGTGGGAGCTGTGAAGGCGGTTGAAGTTGGAAGACTGAAATGCTGGATGATGGCACGGGATTTGAATTGCTCGCAGGAGGAGCAGGTCTGACGGGTACAAAGCGGGTAGACGCGTCAGAAGGCTTGGAGGGACCTGCTTCAGAAGGAGGTGGCCCGTGGGCCATGGTGATGTTGGATGCGACGCGTTGGTGTCGTGAAGCACGGATTGGAAGATGTAACTTGGAGTCGAGGATGATGAGGGATGATGCTCTCTGGCGTACTTCACGAGCACAAGTCGAACGGCTGCTTGAGCAGGGGCAGCGGGGAAGTTAAAATCGTCGTAGAAGTACTTGCGGATGAAGTCGATGAAGGCGTAATACGGATCCTGGGGTGCCGCGACACGGTAGGTATAAGCAGAAGAGTACGTTCGGAAAAAAGAAAGATACACTCCGGCGCTCCGACAACAAGTGCATGTGCAATAGCGCCCGTCACAGCAGCACTTACACCTCCACATTCACAATCTCGTATACCATTTCACAGCTCCCTCGCGCATCTGCTCATTATGTACGAAGATACCCTCCCACACGAGCTAATTCTTTCGATACAACGCGTCCTCGACCTCCACCCGAACCCGGATGCCGACCCACTGGACGTGATCACGAATGACTTCAACCCCGTCAAGGTCCTGAACAGCTACTTTCCAGATGGTTTGTCTGCGCGCGTGCTGTTTCTGAGAACATACTGAATGTGACCTGTAGAGGCTGCGCTCGGCCAATTGGACGCCATCCAAGCACGCTTAATCCAGAATGAGCTGGAGCTACGGCAGCAGATCGAGGAACTACAGCAGGAGCTGCGTAGGGACCAGGATCCCAATCGCATGCAACTGATACAGGAGATGATTTCGGTGCGTAATACACTGTATCTGTATGCGTCTTTCGTCTCACTTCATAGCAGGACCTTCTAGGCCAAATATCGCGTATACGAGAGAAGGCGACCGAATCCGAAGCCGTCGTCAGAAATATCACGAAAGAGATCCAAGTTCTGGATTTAGCGAAGAAGAATCTGATCCTGTGCATGACTACACTCAAACGGCTGCAGATGCTAGGTGCGCTACACGGCTCCACTGTCTGTGGGCGTGTGACTTACCTTTCCGTGCAGTCAATGCTCTATGCCAGCTGGAGGGACAGGTGAAGGAGACAGACTACAAAGAGATTGCGCAGACGTTGGACGTGAGTCTATCTACTCTCACTCCGAAGCTCATCCGGGTGACTGATTCGCTGGGTAGGCTGTGAAGCAAATCCTGACCTCCTTCAGACCGTACAACTCCATACAACTCATCGGTCAGATCTCACGACGCGTTCAGGAGTTGCAGCTGGAGCTTCGTACCAAGATAGACGCAGACTGGGATAGATTGTGAGTAATGTTCATGCATAAACCCTCTTCAGCAGTGCCATTGAGCATAGTCTTTAGCTACGCACAAGACCCCTCCAAGCCAATAAAACCCGCCGTGATGGCAGCAGCATGCGAAGTTGTCGACATCCTGGGTGGCGAAATTCGTTCTCAGTTTGTGGAACGCTATGTCGCTTTGGAACTCAAGGAGTACCGTCGGATATTCAAGGCGACTGACGAGGCGGGACAGCTGGACAATCTCTCGCGGCGGTTTGCGTGGTTTAGACGATTGCTGCAGACACACGAGAATGAGACAGGGAGAGTCTTTCCGGGAGATTGGAAAGTTGGGTGGTATCTCACGGCCAAGTTCTCAGAAATCACTAGGTGTGTGGCCATTGCCAAATTGTATTGTGTGTCTGGTTCTGAGACAATCTTCAGGGACGATATCACTGTACTTCTCTCCAAGGCCGGTAGTAAGCTGACCGTCAAGCAACTACTCGATACTCTACAAGAAACCTTGGACTTCGAGTCCTCAATGGCGAGGAAATATGCTACCCCAGTACGACCTTCGTAATGCTATTAGAGCTAGCCGACATGCTCACACTGAGCCCTCAGATAGAAGATATCCTCAAAGCAACCCAACCTGCATCTGCTACTCGTCCATCACGCTCAATATCCTCTGCCTTCGAGCCCCACATGGGCGTATTCATCGACGCACAGGACAAAGCCTTGACGGACATGCTCTCACAGTACCGTGGACCGAAATCGCGATCGTCCTTGGAAGCGGCGGTGCCATCTGAGGCGGAAGACAGCAACTCTTCTCCTGTGCTGGTCCTGCCTAGCTCGACAGAGCTGTTCTACTTCTACGCGCAGAGTTTGGATCAGTGCGCGAAGCTGTTCACGGGACAGGCGTTGTATGACCTGTGTTCGCTGCACAAGAAGTGGTTGAAGATCTACGCTGGTGAGTAAGACTTGCCACGCAGTCAGTGGTCATATTGTAACTTGCGATGTTCTTCACAGAGGAAGTTCTGGTAGCGAGCATGAAGAGGTGAATTCCGTTCACCACAATGAGTCATTGTTAACTGACAGTCACTCTCCAGACCCACCGTCCTTCAGCCACGCCGCTCTATGGACACGCGCTACGATGTCAATGAGCTGAAAAGTGCCTGTACTCTAGTCAACACTGCTGACTATTGCCATACGACTGCCCTCGAGGTATGTTCTCATCCGAGCGTGTCATTGATGCGGTGTTAATGAAAAGTTACGGTAGCTGGAAGAGAAAATACGTGAAAAGATCAACCCTGAGTACAAGGAGAAGATTTCTTTTCAGACGGAGCGCGACCTCTTTCTCAGGTAAACACTCTCCGTGGACCTTCTTCACCTTTTACAACCTTGATGAATTAAACAACATACTCCCCGTCTCATGACAGCGTCATTTCCACCGCGATCTCAGTTCTCATACGGGAATTTGAGGCGGCTTGCGAACCCGCATTCAACGACATGAAACGCACTGCATGGGCTACTCTGAGCCTGGTCTCGGGTCAGTCGGGATTTGTAGACGACCTCGTTGCGGCGATAGAACAAGTCGTTGACATCATCAAGTCGTCTGTTGAGCAGAAGAAGTACCAGCGCAATTTCTTTGACAAGGCCGCTAGGTGAGGAAGCCATCTGTCTTTGGTCATCTGTGCCGACACTGGGGAAGAAGAAGAAGGCCCTATTTTACTGATTGATTATTGACTTCCTTAGCTTGGTCTTTTCGAAGTTCACCGGCGCGCTCGTGAAGAGTCGACCGCTGAAGGAGATTGGTGCTGAACAGGTCTGTAGTCTCGTAAAGATCTCCGCCCTTCTATCCCTCTTCGCACTGTCTGACCCGTGCTAACGGAAATGCTGATCCCCCTTCTGCCATTGTAGCTCTTGATCGACCTGTCAGCGCTGAAAGCGGCGTTGTTGCGACTTCCTGGAGAACCACTTCTCACTTCCAAGTAAGCAACTTTCATCCCAGCATCGTGCTTTCCGCTCTGCGATTTGCTAATGTGGCTTGATACATTACCAGCTTTACACGCTCTGTTACTAAGAGCAGTCAGAGATTAGAAGCATTATTGAAAGTCATCGTCACACCGGTTGTGCGTCTGAATACCGCGCTCTACGTTTTGATTGGCATCCATACTCATTCGTCGTTAGGACCCCCCTGACGGATTCATCCTAAATTATACGCTTCTCATTGGAGACGATTCATACGCTAATTTCCAAAAGGCAAGCGATTATTGATTCTTCTATGGGAGCAGAAGTAACTCAGCCGTTTCATCTGCTAGATCCTCGACCTCAAAGGCACGCCCAAGCAAGACCAAAACGACCTGATGGACACCTTCCTCCAAATAACCAGCACGAAACCCGACCTCGAAAGCACGTCGTTCCTCTCCACTTTGGACATGGACCCCGGGTCCAATGGTGGCCCGAACTTGGCTAGCCCTGGGAGCAGCCGCGTCTCGCTCCTTCCTGCGGCGGGCGAAGGTCTTCTAGCGGCGTTAGGCTCACCAACATTGACTGCAACGACGTCCGATACGCCACCCAAACCGGATCATGTGCCTAAGTTTACAGATTTCAGACGGTTTGTGAGTTTTGCGGTGAGGAGGGATTCGATGCCGCCGTCGTAGGATACTTGTTTTGTTAAGTACTGGCTCATGGATGGACTAATGGCAATTCACTCGATTATCTTGCTGGTTCGAACAGTGTAAACGATACCCCTCAAGTGGCCATACAACTCACAATAATGCCAACGTACTGCCGATTGAAAAACGAACATTGCAGTAAAGCGAAGAGTGCATGATCAAGCCTGAAAATGATCCCACTCTACCACACCCCAACACCCGCTACCGAAGAACCTGACTTCTATCGGGCTGAGCCCTGGGCACTTCGCCAACGTCACCCTCCTCACTCCATGCTTCGACATCCCCCCACGTCTCTGCCACAACGCGTCCGTGACGTCCGTACACCCGAGCGGTGGTGGATGGAAGTTCACGTCGTAGAACATGAGGGTGTCGATCTTCGGCCACACGTACCCTCGCGTTTGAAAATCGTCGTTGAATATGAGCCTAGGCAAGAAGGTTACGACTTCGCGCGCGGCATGCATAATGTAAATGTGCTCGATATGGCGAATAGGGAGTACCCGGCAGATCTTCTCCAATGTTCGTCCCCAATTGAAATTCGGGCCAGTCTCGCCATCCCACTCGAGCAAGAGGGTCAATTCGGGGTTCCCATTCTCGGGAGCGAATACAATCCCAGGAGGTGGATACTCTGTCCAACCACGAAATACGATACTGTTGGGGAGCGGATTGATGTAGATCGCAAGCGTTTGAAGAGTTCGTGCGTCTGGTGACATCGGGTCCCGAGTCTTCTCCCCGCTGAGCTTCCATGCGAGACATGCGGAGAGCTCTGCAACTTGTTTCACGGTTTCGACGCTGGCTGTGATGTTTAAGGCTGGCAATGCTGGGAGGGAAAGGTTGTCCAGAATGAGGACGCAGCGCTCCCAGGTACCGATGACGTGCAGCAATTGCAACTTGGGTAAGGTGACAACGGGGCCAGTATCGAATCCAGGTAAGAGGAGATCGCCGACTGGCTGAGCTAGCTTCAGCATCACCAGTGATTGCATACGCCGGAGAGCGTTGAACATGTCTCGTATGGCGGTTGTACCGGTGGACAGACCGCGGTGATAATTTCCGCAGACGGTTAGGTATTGTATAGGAGGGTGGAAGAAGGTATCGCCCCAAGTGAACTCGTAGGAGTTTAGGTCGACAGATACTAGTGCGGAACTCCATTCGGCTTCGGACACTCGCTTGAGACGACGACAATTGTTTAAACCAAGATGCCGTATTCTCTGTCGGTTTCCAGGAGAAAGCAAGAGCTTGACACACGCATGCAATGTGCTTGGCTGCATGGTTGTTGAGTCAGGAAATCGAACGTAAAGGAATTCAGACCCAGAGCGAGCGAGCATCACTTGTATCCATTTCGCTGTGGTGACTTCCAGCCTGGTCCATAATGTTGGATGACCAAGAGCATAGTGCCTCCAAGCTCGACAGATCTGAGTGACACGTATCCATTGATAGTGAGGTTCGGAAGGGTCGTCCTGGCTATCATTGACGTAGTCCTCGATGATCTCAAGAATGAGTTCAGACGGGAGATAGCCTATGCTGACAACAGCCGGAGGACCTGCATCGACACCTAGTGAAGAAGTGAAGGAGTCATACCTCGAGCATACACAGAATCAACTTTACACTTACGAGGAAGCGTGGATTCCGGAACATGATGGTCAACCCATTCCACGTCGGGTACAGCAGCGGAAAGGCATTCAATATCCTCATCCCGGACTCCCGAACATTGAGAGATCACCACTTGGAGGATCTGCGGGCGGACTTCCAGGGCAGCTGCGAGCTCTTGAATAAGGGAGTGTCGGGACGCAAAATCAATCCGGTGTAAGAACAGAACGGGGACGGAGAGCCATTGAGGACTCAACAACAGATCGATAATGGTGTAAATGGCATCGCCAGTTGCATCGGCAAAGAAGATGTGCTGAGCACCTGAGATAGGCAGTATAGGGCATACGTTGAGGTGAGCTCTGGCATCCCACCCAATGCCGATGGGACCAGCGAATCCAGAGTACCAATTGATGTGAACATTGAGGTCGGCGTCTTCGGTATTCCTGAAATTGAGTACGTCGACGGGAGCCTTGAGCGCTCTCCATGCGCGGACGAGGACTATGCTTGGTTGATCCAGACGGATCCAAACAGTGCGCATGTCCTTGACGTCGGACGCCACGACCGTCTGCTCCCTGCTGACCTTCCAGGCCATAGCTGAGGATAACTTCGCCTTCTCGCTGTCAACGGATATACCGGCAACAAGCGTAAGCTTTGTCAGGGCTGGACAGGACATGCGATTGAGAAGAGAGGAGCAGAAGTCTGCCGTGCCTAGATGCATGAGGGTGCGTAGTTTGGGTAAGGTAACAGTGCCTGGGTCGCCGTCAGGGTAGTAGTTGGCAGTCGCAGGCTGGTCCCATGTAAACTCTTCGAGATTCTGCATGCGACGGAGGGCAGCGAACATCTGCTGAAGAGCTCCCGGTCCTGTGGAAAAGTCCCTATTCTCCTCGCCCCGGATGCTCAGAGACTTCAAGCCGGGATGTAGGTAAGAGTCTTTCCAAGAGAATCGGTAAGAGTATAGAGAGACGCTCTCGAGGCCGCCACTGTACTCTCCTGCGGAAATGGCAGCAGTTCGCAGGGGATGATGGAGATGTAGGTGGCGAATGCGATGCTTGTTAGCTTGAATGAGCCGAAGTATTTCGTTCTTCCCGCCTCGCCGCCCGAAGTGCTCGCGCAGAGAGAGGGACAGTGAAGCGGTGCCCGACCGTTCTAACATTGCTCTCAATGACTCCAGGCGAAGGACGACGATTCGGGTCCACAAGAGCGGGTAGTGAACGGCGTACATCCTCCATAGACGGCATACGTGAGTGACTGCCAACCACCGATACGGTTTGATCAATGGGAAGCAGTCCTCGTCCTCGTCATCTTCATAGCAGTCCATGGCAACCTCGAGGAAAATTTGCAGCAGAACTTCCTCTGGTAACCATGACATGCTTGCCATCGCGCTGTTGTCGTTCGTCGCAGGGACAATAGGGGTTGGTGTCATGTCGGGTTCGGTGACGGTGGTGTGAGCAGAAATGACAGTCTCTCCAACACCTTTTCATGTGCATCAGCGACAAAAAATCAAACGGGTGAACACAAGGCACGTACGAAGATGTGAGGGAGATCCGTATGACATCTTTTATCGTTGTAAAATCAAGGTCGGGAGGGGAACACGCATACCTCGTATTTCTGATGTACACAAGGTCTGGGTCGGCGCAAAGGCAGTCGGTTTTGGTTTGGGATACAGGAATTTGAGAAGCAAGGTCGCGCTCGAAAGACACGGTCGCGGTGTGTGGTGTCTGCATCACGAAGCGTGTCGATGGGCGTCTGGCGAGCTCCGAAAGGCCGGAACTATTGATCAGTACTAGTCGGCCTCTTTAGTACATAGTAAAAAGCATGCGATAAGCTTGACTGAACTACTCAGTACATTTTGTATTGAAATCAATGTGCACGACAAGTAAAAGACCGGAAGTCCAGTAACAAACGCCGGGTATCCTCTGCCAATACACACAACCTAAAAACTCTACAACATTGTTGGGTACATTTCGAGGACACCAATCGTTTCCCAGCACTCCTTCAGCAAACGCTGCCCAAGAGGTCCCTTGTGTGCACCACTGAAAGCCTCCCCCCGGCTCTTCCGCCGGATGCGCCGGAACACTGCCAAATATGTTGATCGGCATCTCTCGGCAGCCGGTGACGGGCGCTCCAAGAATCGACACACATCTCGTTTCTTTCGACACGGTTCTCGTTCATCGTTCATCTCGACACGGTGCGTGCGCTCGGCACGAGAGTCGCTATCCTCGCCCTCTGGTTGTTTTCAGGTGAGCACACCATTTCTTGCTATTCAGACTTGTTCTCCCTCAAATACGCGACTCAAATAAAAAATGAAGATGAACATCATAGATCCGAGATACTGATCGCTGTTCGGTGTCAAGACACGTCGACGCCGCAGTCGCGCTCCTCATTGTCTTCCAAGGCGCCTAGCCGGTCACGTTACCGTACTTCTCTCTCTGACAAGAAAAAGGCGAGGGTAATCAAATAGTGCTGTTGCAGATGTCAGAGAAAGTACAACACAATGGACATTGCCACAAGGATGTACAATGCATACATCGCTAAGGTATACCAAAACAAGGAAATGCTGCGTGAGATGAATGGTATATACAGCAGGGGGAAGAAGATCCGGAT
Organism: Steccherinum ochraceum; assembly: GCA_004332605.1. Classification (NCBI taxonomy): domain Eukaryota; kingdom Fungi; phylum Basidiomycota; class Agaricomycetes; order Polyporales; family Steccherinaceae; genus Steccherinum; species Steccherinum ochraceum. Next base: position 37,876 of record RWJN01000071.1, read on the forward strand.
TGCTTTGAGAAAAGAACTGCAGAAAAATATCGTACAATGAAGGTGTTGACGTTGACAGACTCGCTATAAGTTAGATCAAAAGGAGCGTTACGAGTCGTGACAAACAATGACATGAAGGTATGAGAAAAGAAAACCTGAAGTGTCCAAACCAATCACTTTGTCCGTCCGGAAGAGTCACGAGTAGATGGCCTGAAAAACGCAGGAGAAGTGGGAGTGAACGCAGGAGAAGCTGGGCTTGGCAAAGCTCGCAAGGGGGTACTTGGGCCGGGAGCACTGAAGCCGGGAGTGATAGGGCTGGCAAATGGCGTTGTTGATGCTGACGGCGGCCCTCCATGCATACCAAGGAGCTTTTGTACGATGAACGGCCTGTTCTCGCTAGCACTTGTTGGGAGCGGTGGGTGAGGTAGACGGTGCGATCCGCTGGATCTGTTGATAGCGCTGACTCTCCGTGATTCTGAACGCTGGGAGACTGTGGAGTATGAAGAGTGTCGGAAGTGGATATCGGAAACGGTAGCAGGTAGTGAATCTGTAGGGGATGGTCCTTCTGATGGGGATGCAATATGGCTTCTTGCATTTGACGACGAGGTGAAGGCATCTTCAGGTATAGTGATCTCTGGGCGATGAGAAGGTAATGGAGGTAGAGGAATGGGCTGTAGAGAGATGCTGGGACTCAGTGAAGGGCGACTAGAGGTAGGTCCTCCGCCTATGTTCATCGACAATGCAAGGGACTTGCGGTTCAGCGGCGGCAACAGGGCGTAATCTACGCTCCCATAGTCTGGTCTTGACGAGCCAGTGGTGGAATCGGTATTCGACTGACGCTTGGAGTGAGCGGAGCTTTTGATGGACGTTCCACCAGAGGACTCCATATCGAGGAAGGAGAGGTGCGGATCAGCAGCGGCAGCTGCATGAGCCTCAGGAAGAACGCGTGGTGTGTCAGGGTTGGCGGCCATGCCGAAAGTGTTAGGCGTTACAGCTGAATTGACCGAGGGCTCTGATTCTGGGTCGTGGCCGAAAAGCGCGACCTTGAGGGAATGCGGTATCGACATGCCTGTGCTGACATGCTGTTCTTCCGACGTCCGAGTAGGAGACACTTCTTGTGGAACATCTTGGAAGTTCACCCTGAACGGGCTTTGTTGCACCAGTCCCAGTCGCGGTAGCGGACCCGCCTCCTCGGCATCATTCGTCCCTATATCAGACAGCAAGATGCCGCGACTGCTCTGGCGAGCATGCTCACCCCACGAGCCTCGCATATCTCGAGGACCACGAGGTCGTGATGTGCGTAAGACGATGGGGGAACCAGAATCTCGTAGCGGTGGCGGCGGCGTCGGGGACGGTGCTTCAGCGGACAAAGACGAGCGGACACGTTCGGGTTGTTTGGGCAGCTCAATGGAGAAACTGCCATCCGAGTTCTGAGAAGCGACCCTCCCTTCCCGACGCACATTCCCCGCGTTGATGTCCCGCCCCTCCGTAGTGATCTCCTCATCCTCCATGTCCTCTGCGCTCTTCTGGGTGATATCCAGCACTCCGACGTCGCTATGTCGAGGCACCTCCTGAACATATTCATGACCATCCTTCTCCGCGTCTCCGTGCAGCGATCGATTTGTCCGTGACATCCAGGAGAACCGACGGAAGCGGTTCATACGCGGGTTCTGGATGAAGTTCTGTTTGCGTTGGTTGGTGCTCCGTCTCCGGTGAAGATAGACTGCCAGTGCAACGAGGAGAGCGGTGATAGCGACGGACGCGCATACTGCAATGGCAGCAACAGTGCCGCGAGGAAGTCTTGAAGACATGGTGCCAACGGGGGCGGGCGACGGGCTAGTATGGAGGTATCGTGTGGCGCGTAATAAGTCGTGATAGAAGATGGGGATAAAACATGGTCAGCGTCCGGACATGGTGCTGTGCAATAAATAACAATTGAACTTGTCACTCACGGAGAGACACCGTTCGACTCCACGGTGGTGACATTCACTGAGCCGAGCGCCAGGAAACTCCCAACACTATCCGAGTCGATTGCCGACGGTCCAGCATTCACCACACTGAGGTGATGCATAACGGAGGGGTCCAAACCAGTGCGGAAGAAAATCTCAGTTGAGGTGTTGTACTGAGAAAGAGCGGACAGCGTCTGTGGGACTTCGCCATCGAGCGAGACATTATATGATCCTGAGCTGGTTGTCGCAAGACCTGAGATAGTGATTGCCGTTCCTGCAATCCAGTAACCACACGCGATGGCACACCGGTCAAATCAAAACTTATCAGCGTTCGCCAAAGTGAAAGCGTGAGAAGGCCCGAAGACAACAGCGGGGGATCATCAATACTGACCATTGAAGGTGAGCAGCGCTCGATCTCCGACGTTTGTGCTTGTGTGGAACGACTGTCCAGGTGTCAAGTCAGGTTGGAACGACCACTGTCCCTGAAACGAAATGGCATCATCGGGGACGGTTTGTGTTGTGACAACCAGAGAGGAGCTGCACAAAGGAAACGGTCAGCACGTGTATGGCGCGCGGCGCGACTGGGAACAAAAAGCGTATCAAGGCGTATTGTTAAAACGCAGGGGATCGGAGTCGGAACTGTGGCGGCAAGCACTTCGGAATCATGTCAATGTTGAAGTGGTAGGGAAACGAAGAGGTGAACGCGGAAATAGAAAGGCATGGAAGCATGGGCAAAGCGCAAGATGAGACCTGTAAAAGCTGGCCCAGAGATCCGGGCTTCGGCCAGACAGCCACGTAACTGGATGGCTACCCAAGATCCAAAGAGTTTGCAGAATAGAGTAAGAATTATCTTCGTAAGTGAAACATTGCGCGGGCGTTTAAGATAACGAGAACTTGAGTGTTCTGCACCGGAAGAAAAACTCGCCGATACAAGTGCTGAGTGATGCGTATTCACTCACTTTGAGAGAGACGTTCCCGACGCAAAGGATTGCGGTGGCACTTCTCCTATGACCACTACCCGATCAACTTGCAGCAGTACGGTCCCGTCAAAAACCGAGTTGGGGTTGTGCAGAGTCAGCTCTACAGTATGTTCACCGTAGCTCAGATTAGAGAACGTAGCCAACACATTGTCCGAGATGACGGGCGAATCGTTGGAGAACGCGAAGTTGGTTGTTGGTGTACCGTCCAGGGCAATCGAGTATGTTGCAGTACCGTCGTCGTCAACAGGTAGAAACTCTCCAAATAACGAGACCCCAGTTCCTTGCAAAAGAAGCAAACGCGTGAGCACCGTGAAATGACAGAGTATGAAGGTATCAAGAGATCAAAAGCGCCGATCACTTCTCATTGCAGCATGCTTGATACTGTGCGTGACGTCGACTCTACAAGACTTCTTCCTCCCGTGGATGATCCTCCGGGCCTCCACGATTCCCGTATCACTGACGAACGAAACATGGAATAAATTCACTCACCGTTCCAGCTAAGCGAGAGGGATGCACCATCGACTTCTGTCGCGTGCAGGCTGCCTGCCTGCCCCGACTGACTATCTGAGCTGGATGCTGAGACACCAGGGGAAGGAATCCATCCTGCGGATAAGCCGAGGGAGGGGTCGAGAACTGGTTGGTAAGAGAGGGAAGGAGAAGTGTCATCGATGGTGATGGTGAAGCTAGTGCTCTCGCTGGCAGAGACAGGATCTGCCATACATACAGAGAACCGCGGACGACAGTGGGGGACCCGACACAAGCATGAAGACGACGTCGAGCGTCGGACGCAGGGCTCAGAGTGGCGGTCGAGGAGAAGGAGTCCGCACGACCAAACCGGGTTTTGGAGCGGTAGAAAGACAGACTGGGTCACTCTGAAAACGGACTGGGAGAAGAGGCGGGGAATCCGGTCCCTAGCCACCCGCGCTCTGGAAGACGCCTCAGTGAAGTTTACATATATGATTAGAGAGGAAGAAGAACCCACCAAGCTAACGGCATGCGGCGTGTCGAGGAGACCTGGCGCCCAGTATAACGGAAAGAACACGAGGAAATTGTGCACTGCCCCGTCGTCTGGGATTGCCATGTCGACCAAAAGCGGGTGAGACTGCCGGGCGGTCGGACCCAATCAGCGACATCATGGAACAAGGTGCTGTCTGGGATTGTGCTGGAGCCAGGGAAGACGAGTGATTCTGACAGAAATGGAGGAGGAGGACACGCCTGACGAGTGCGGTCGGATGGAGGTTGGGTGGTCTTGCCAGAAATGTCCGCGCTGGCAGGGTCGGCCGTCGACCGAGGGCATCAGCGTCGCGTCGGCTATCTTATCGCTCGGCGCCGATAGATCTAAGCGGCGGGTCTCATTTTGAAATCTTTCTTCGTCGTCGTCCTCCTCGTCAAAATCGTCGAATTGAGACCGTCTCAGCCTTCGCACACGATGCCGCACTCGGTAAAAAACAAAAAAAAGAACCCTCATCGATGCCATCCTCGTCGCGTCCTCGAGGAGGCGCTGTTGAACGTGCACTCTTTTCTCCCATAACGGAAGTCTCTGTACCGCCATCATTCACTCCAGGAGCGCTCCCAGTGGTAAAGCAACAGGTCATAATCCACTACTAGTAAAAGGTACGCTCCTCGTTGCAGCTTCATCTATCACTCCATCAGCTGAGTCGCTTCTTGGCAGCTTATGTGCACACAGTTGTGAAGATGCTCTCGTAGGAGCCAGTCTTCGACTCACTCGAAAGATGTCTCGCGCATCCCCTGCTGAGTGCGCTGAGAGGTGTGAGATAGACTCGGACATGTTCGTCGAGCCCTCCAAAGTCTACCGTGCGGCATCAAGACACACGGTCCAATGCCGTATGTCGCGCCCGTCTCCTCTTCCTGTCAACCGCGTGCATCGTCTGCTGACTTCATAAATAGCGTCGGGATCGATATATTAGCAACCTGAAAGTCTTGCGGCGGTACCATTTCCTTACCATTGCTTGTGCTTTCACCCGTCGCGATAGACTTTGATCCGTTAAATCTCGGAGTCGTTACTGCATGGCGATCATGCATTCGTGCCCCGACCTTCGAACACCAACTGACCTATACCAACTCTTGTGTACACAACCGGTCAGTTGTCTCTAGATGAGCTGAGTTTATCGCTGACTAGACCGATAGTATATGAAACCCTCCATTTTGATCGATGCTCGCTCTGCATGTACCTCAACGTTCAACGTGAGTCCCCAATTCAGACGATCTGCTATCTCTAAGCTGCGCGCCGAAATTGATCATACATATAACGCCACCATCATCATAGGACACACACTCTGCAGAGCGGCCTTGCAATTCGCAATATCAACCAGCCGTTCGGGGAAATACCTGTGAGGAAGGCTCGCCGTATCGATTACCACCGAGCTAAGCTCGAAAAGGTGCTACGCAGAACTGAGGGATCGCGGTTGCAGGCGGCAAAGTCGACGTCGACATCTTGGACATGAGTCCCTTTGACGGTGTGTCCAAAGCCACAAATTCGAATCGGCACGGTTTTTACTTCCGCGGCGTACCATTCAGGAATCTCAGACAGAACAGCTAGAAGCTTCGCGGCAAGGTCGCTCTTACAACGTTATGTTGTGTGGTGGCCATTTCTTTGGACTGGATGCACAAGAATGTCAAATTTCATTCTCAATGTACTCGCTGGGTGGGAAAGATTGGACCTACACACTCTAGCCAATGCTCCCTCACAACAGAAGTGTCTGTACCTATGTCACTACTGCTCTCGCAACGAGCGACTCGGAGACTCAACGGATGTGCGCCACACCCCTCGTCGTTCATGCATTCATGTTTGGCAAAATACGCCGTACAGCGGCCGATCTTGGTCTGCATTGTTCGCCGTGCCTGAAAGCGAGACTGACATATCGAAGACGGCTTGCGATGTTCCTCAGCCACAGAACGTCGTCAGACATCCCACTGTAGAGCTATTACTGACGTGAGATCTGAGCAAGAGATGAACGCAAATATTGGCATGAGTGACGTATGTGAGACAGAGAGATCGATTCGATTCACTCTCTTCCCTGGTCTTTGCAGGAGGACCGGCGGAGCCACAACGTCACAGAATATTTTCAACGGTTGACTGTACTGGCAGGAAATTGTACACGTCGAAGCGTTGAGGCAAAAATATCGGAGAGCATGAGGCGGAGAAGCGGGCCGGGGCCTGCCGGAGCTTTACGGTGTGAGCGTTTGCTTGCCATTCTGTTCTTGCTCACCCCACGTTCGCAGAAACCACTTATGCTCTCAACGTAGAACCCATTGGGCCTATTCGACTGTCAAGCTTGTCAAACCTTGTCCTAACACGATCCGGATGACCTCTCCAAATGGCGCGCCTTTGTACCTTGCCACGCCGGGTTCTCCGGAGTACCTACAATCCATCCTGCATAAGACCGGCGAAATACACCCAGACCTCCCCCTAGATCCAGTTATTCTGCAGTCCATTCTCCTGTGTCTTGTGGCAGGCCGGTACCACGAGACGTACGGACAATGCTCGCAAACGCATGCTCGGAGCAAGAACCTCATTCTACGAACCAAAGAGGAGGACGTGGGTATGGTACTGAATATCGTCGCCATGGTGAGTGTTCCCCCGGTTTGACATATATCCTGGGACTCTATGTCTTGCGAAGCGTGGTGTTCTGGTCAGCAGGTGTATCTGCATGCGAGCTTGTGTCTCTTTGCAGAGACCCTACATCCATGACGGGGAAGATCTGCTACAGTCGCCCTTCCGTGCGCTCGCTCGGCCTTTCCAGATCCAGAATGGCAATGTGATCTGAAGCGCCTTGTCTCCGAATGCCACTGTCATGTCTCCTTGTCCAGACTCCGGTTCATCTCCGGGTGCAGAGGAATGGGCCATGACAGTTGATATCACGATCTCCTGGAGACCCCACAGGGGAACCACGTCGCGCGAGAAGCTTAACAAGCCTTCTCGTCATGTTGGTATCTGCCACGCACGATGTCAGCTGTTGATGTGGAGACACATATAGCGAACATGGAACAGGAGCAGCCTTCTGGGCTCTAAGTGTACATCCTTGCTTGTACTGGACGATCCTCGCTCTCGAAGGAAGCTGCGTGCGGATATGACTTTTTACTCTGGGTGTGGCGCGGTGTTTCATCCTCTGTATTTCCCTTTCGGCATCCTTGGTGTCTTGCGATCCCTGTAACTGAACCCTTTGATTTCTCTCCAGATTCTGAACACGGTTTTTGGGTTTTCCACTCACAAGTCCAAGATCAAGGCTCCTCCTATAGCTAAAGGTTCCGGACGACGGTATAGGGCGGCACAGTCCGCTGCACAGCAACACCCTGAAGCTTTCCTACGCTCTCTGTTCTTCCGCGAGCCCAAACCCTCTCCATTAATCAGAGAACTGGCCACGGAAAGGGACAGACGAGATAGCGGTAGCAAAAAGTCTACCAGACGACCAGGCAAACGTTCGTCGACCCTCGCTTCTCCCATCGAGCACCCACACGAAGGCTCTTACTCGGCACCCCCTACGGTCAGCCACCAGACGGACACGACTGATGATTCGTTCTTGGAGAGCTCAACGCTGGCGTCGTCTCGGAGACAGCTCGGAACACCCGCGTCGACCATGCGGAACCGTCCTAACGTGCTGAGAATGCAGACAGAGCCGTCACCCCTGATGTCGGTCTTTGCACCATCGTTAGCTGCGGCCAGACCCTCTTCAGCAGGCCGTGGGTCGCATGTTAGCTCCAACGCCGTCCTTCCGAAGGCACTGGTGATGTCCGGAGTGGAATATGCGAATATGCCTTCCCAGAGGGCTTTGATGCAGGTGCTCAGCGAGCGGCAGCTCACTCTACAAGGCGACCAGGAATGTCAAGAACCCTCTGGCGAGACGTGGAACTTGCCCGAAGATTTTATCTGCGTCTATGTGTGCTCCTCAGATCCACATGAACGGCCAGAAATCCTCTCAGGACTGGTATGTTGCCTTAGTAACCGTCCGAAATATGTCACTCACTCCTATGGTCACAGGTGGATAAGTTCTCACTCAGTGTCGAGATCAATGTATCCTCGAGCACTCGGCTTGCTTACGGGTCTCATCGAGGATCTCAAGCATCTACGCCGATGTCTTCACCGTTCCAGTCTCCAATCTCTTTACCTGCTCCTCGTTCGCCTCTGAACCCCACCGTTAATCTCCCTTCCAACGAACCGACTCCTCCCACACGGACACCATTCATCCGCTCCGGCTCTTCTCTCCCTTCACATGCGCGTAGCCCCAGCTCTACCTCTCCACCCGTGATAACTTTCACCGACCTGGCGCAACTTCGTGCCCTTGCAAGTCCGATGCCTATAGCACCACCCGGTGCGGATCAAACTCGATACGATATGATCACGCAATTCGCTCAAGCTCACACATCCATACACCCATCTTTGAATGCATACCTCTCCGACCTATTCTCCGCGACTCGACATCATCCAGAACTGGACGGCTCGCTGTTGACGCTCCAAGCTCGTCGGGATGCCGACGATCTTGTCCGTGCATTCCGTGTCATAGGTGGCGACACCCTCGGTACAGAGCTCGTCGAGACATCCGCCAACCGAGCTCCGAGCTTGCGGCACACCTCATCCACGGACTCGTACGACCGTGTCAGCAGGATGGACGTCGAGAGCATTGGCTGGAGTAAAGAAGACCGCGACATCCTGATGAGTTTCGAAAGCCCACACCCAGAGGTGCGCGTCCAAGAGCCCGAGCCCGACACGCCTCGTCCAAATGGCAACGGGCACTTCACTCCAGCTCAGTTCGGCTCGGACTCGCAGACGCGGGCAGCGTCCTCGCTGCCGCTGCCACCAGCGGAAGAAGTATGGGATGTGAGCGAGGTGGACATCGCGAGGATATTCCCTCGTGTGGTCTCACATCGGCTGAGTGTGAGGCGGGGTCCGGACGACGAGATCTTGGGTGGTGTCATGTTTCCTGCTGTTCCTCATGACATGCAGAGATTGGAGGCACGAACGTCTGTAGTTATGGTTGGAGAACAACCTTCGCCATTTACTAGACGGACGGTTAAGGAGGTCCTGGTAGGGATACTAGCGGATGTATAGCTCCCGAGGGTTCAGTGCAGTGCAGGGCACTACCTGGGGTATCTATGGGATTCGGATATATTACAGTGTCGTGCAATCGTCTGATAGCCAAGCTCAAGAAGAACACATGAAGCGAGCTCTGCCTTTCATCTCAACTTCCTTGTTTCCCTGGAACAACACATGCCCGGCATCTCGGTCGAAAAGAGGAGGCAGGCGAGCTATGTTCTTCTTCTTCCCTCTACGTTTGCGCATCCTTGGATCTGTAGTAGTGGATGGGTCGATAGCCATAGTATCGTCATCTTCAGCTGCAGCGGCAGACGCTTGCGGTGGATCTCTCCCCGCGATTGGTGTTTCTTCCTGTAGCGTAGGTGGAGCGGGGATGCGACGCGATTTCTTACAGGACATGCATGTGAACACCATCATATTGCCATGAGTGGCAGAGGCTACAGGAGACAGAAATCAATATGGAAAAGGATCGCATCAAAATGGGTAGCGAGAACGTTACCTTTGACTCGCACAGTGGCTGTCAGACCGGGCATCAAGACGATATTGCAGGCTTTGCATAATGTTCGCTTTACTGCGGGATCTCTGATGTTCAACGACGTCAGGGGAACACCGCAAACCTGTGCATTCAGAGAACAAGGCTTACAACCGGACGTTCGTTTTCTGACCTATGGACTTCATCGCCCTGATATAAGTTCTCGAAAGGTCTTCGCAAGTTGCGGGGTGACGTTTCTTCCGCCTTTCCTCTTGCTGTTTCTTCCTCCTGGACTGACGTCGTCGCGATTCGCTAATGGAACTTATGCCTGGGAGCGGCGGCAGGGCAGGCAACGTAGATATCGCCGTGGGTGCTGTCGGTGCCTTCTTAGTGTGCTGAGACGGCTCTTCAACCAAATTGTTAAGGAATGCGGAGGCTTGGTAAAGAAAATTCATTCTTTGCAGGACATCGCGATTGGTGACGCTGTTCGGATTTGGCACTTCATCTTTGATTTTCTTTGCCATGGTGTTTCACTGTAGATTGATTAGACGGCTCGCAGCAATGAAGCGGTGCAGCGTACCTGGATGGTTGGTATGACAGGGTGACGACTGACGTGGAACCTTGCAAGGCCAACGGACAAAGCTGCGGAACGCAGCAGGAGGGAGTCCCGAAAAGGTAAGAAACAGCACGCGGGAAAAGCTTACGTGATGCGATGCGGCCTGATGATACGTGGCAGCGACGTGTCTCTTCCCTTCTTTACGACCACCACGTACGTCCTGCGCCCCCCCACGCAGTTTCCGCCTGTTCATCACTTTCCTACAAGACCAGCCGTTCTCTGTCTTCCTTCTCTTTTACACGTATCTCTACGTATACTCTCTTCATCTTTCTGCACACTCCTCGTCAGCATGAAACGTGACGCCGACTCAGCGTTCGGTTCCCAAGCCGGATCTTCGTCCATCTCTCTCCCCTCACCCCCCGTCGACGCCCCATCGCCCCAATCGCCATACTCCGAATCACCAGAGCTCTCAGCGGAACCATCGCGCAAGCGTTCCCGTTCCGAAGTCACCCCAGAGGAGCGCAAGGAAGCTCGCGCACATCGCAATCGCATCGCAGCCCAGAACTCTCGCGACAGGCGTAAAGCGCAGTTTTCGCTCCTTGAGACTCGTGTGGCCGAGCTTGAGGAGGAGAATCGCAAGCTTCGTGCTGGTATGAGCCTCGCCGAACTTTCACGATCGGTTGAGCCATCGCATGAGCAGCGGGAAAGGGAGTTGGCCCGTGAGAGAGAGAACGCAGAGCTTAAAGAGAAAATCAAGACACTCGAGAATGGTTGGGAAGCTGTTATGAAGGCCCTCGCGGCGTCAGGTCTCCCCCTCACCCTTCCTTCTCCCGCAAACGCCACATCCTCCTCAACTCCGTCCTCGTCGTCGGATTCGGCGTCCCAACCGCCTACCGCGACATTTCCAGTCATCCTACCCCCAAACCCGATATTTCCCCTATCTCCCGCACCAACCGCCTCCCCCACCTTGAGCTCCCATATTGATTTTGACGAGTCCGATTCCACTCGCCACCTAGCACGGGTGGCGATCACCGATGCCCCTCCTTTATCATCGGTGCCCCTGCAGCGGGTGGTTTCGAACAGACTCAACTTCAGCTCGAGCTCCCTCCTTCAACTCCTTACTCAACCGCCGACATCGGCCTCAGTCCTGAGGCAACGTCAGCAGTGGATGAGATGGCCATGGAGGACTTATTCCGGGAAATCCTCGCGAGCCCCTCCATCCCGTCGGCGTCTCTGCCTGCTGGTGCCCCCACCGGCGAAATCACCTCATCACCCCAGGTCACGTCCACCATGGCCGCCCCGCCGTTGATCACGATAGCGGCAGCCGAGCCTGTGGATTGGGAAGGTGAGATGGAGATGCAGAGACTCTTGGACTTGTTACCTGTGGTCCAGCCAGAAGTTTACGACGAAAGCGGCGTGGATGGAGATGCAGAAGAGAACGTCGTAGATTTCCCCTCGGCCTTGGAGCTGGAGCTGTGCGGATGGGACATCAACTCACTCATCCAGCACCCTCCGTCAAATTCTATGGTCGGCGCGTTCTGATCTTACCCCCTTCATTTCCTGCATATCCTTATGTCCTTTTCGCTTCGCATTCTGGGTTTTGGTTCTCTCATCTTATGTCATCTCTTTCTATCTCTATGATCCGCGTATGAAGTCCACAGTTCCTCGATACCACTATTTCTCTTCCTTTATCACAAAAGCACCCTATCCCTTGTCTTCTGGACTCACCCCCTCACTTTCGCTTCGTCACGTCCATTCTTACGTTCTATATTGACTGTTGTCAGGTTCGATGCTGTCTCCCTTCTTTCTTTCACGCTTTTCTCCCCTTCGGGGTTGACGAATAGTGCGGAAGATGGTTGGTGAGCGCTCGAGTTTGCCTTTGGTTGCCTTAGCATCGTAAATAGTGTTGTACCTGGTTAGCGTTTTTTTGGAGGAGAGCAATGTTACTGGTTGTGGGTTGCGTCAAGTCAAATTCCGCAGCGCTGTGAGCTGGTCCGAACCTCTTTGTCTGAGAAGATGCCTAGTCTCGGTACCAGCCGTTCCACCCGAAAAGGAAAGAAAAATGAGGAAGAGCGCTGGGGTGGAACGTCTGGTGACTTTCGCCTGAGTGGGTGTGGGTATCTCACACGTGCCTCCCGCCAAACAACCCCAAACGACCTGCTCGCGCCTTGCTCGCGTCGCTTCTTCACCCAAATCGGCGACATATCCTGCGCCAACATAGCATTGTATGCGCTCCGTCTGCCCTAAAAAGTATCTAGTCGTTCTCGCACGAACCTGAGCTTTCTTTCTATGTATAAATTGTGAGGGTCATGCGGCAAAGGATGTCCCGTATGAGATACCTACACCCGCTCAGACCAAAGTCACCAGACGCTTCGCAGCAATCCCTGGCTTCATTTCTTTTGCCTTTTTGGGCTGCGTGCGTCTAGGCGAGACTAGAAGATGCCTTGTGTGGCGACAACCGAAGATCGACAATATTGTGACGGTTTCCTTTCCTTTTATAGAGGGTACTTTCCCGATTGGGACGGCGCTCATCTTCTTGTTCCGCCAACTCCTTCGCAGCATTGAGGGAAAGACAACTGGATGGGTCAGTGAGCAGGTCATGATAAAATCGATCCACGCTCTCGCGTTTAGTTCAGAGCCTCCGGACGGTTGCCCACGGCCTTGCGCCCATGGCTGCGCTTCAACTTGAAGAGTCGCAGGTCACACACTGCGGTTCATACGAAAGTGAACGTAGACCGCGTGATACAACACATTTCACACAAGCAGTCACGTATATATAGCGGACAACAACACAGTGCACAATGATTCCCATCGGTCCTTGTCCATTTTCCGTCGTCCGACATTGGGCGCTGATGCATGTATACGAACCGTAACGCATGGCTCTGGGCAGGTCGCATGCCAGGCGGTGTGCAACTTTCCGTAGGTGCTCATCTCCATGCACACCGGGGGAGTGAGAGGGAGGCCTCTAATGGACCAAGATCTGTAGGATGTGGTATAAGCTGTGTTGGTTCGACCTCTCTTTGTTTCTTCGTTTGAGTTGGTTTGACCATAAAGCGGTGTCGCTGATCGAGTAAAGAGACAGCAATTCAAGAATTTCACTGCAAGAAAATCGCCGGCGTATTTACCGTGAAGATGGCCTGTGTACAGCGAAAGCCTCGCTGTGCGATATGAACGGTATGTCGCCATCACAGCCCTTCGGTTCGAATTGGGGGATCAGCGGGAGTGGGAGCGCCTTCATGGTTCGCGGGAAGGACTGTGTGCCGCTGAAGAGCTTCGGCGAATCATGAGTATGGAGCGTAGAGTCACGAGAGAGCAATGAAACCTGGAGTAGTGGTGACGCAAGTTGAGCTTATTATCACAGTAAGACCTAGGCATTTGGATCGATTCCGAGGCCTTGGACCCGACGTCAGAGCCCAAGGATCTGAACACGTCGGCGTCGATTCCAAACGAAGATCACTACACGCAGACGAATCTGGATGAGCGCAAAGCTTCAAGGTACGGTGTCATGCTGCGGACTCGGAGGTACACAAGTTCCTGCAGCGTGCATCAGCCCACCATCCACACAACGACACACGTTGAAGCTCTGCGCACCTCTTCTACCAATCACCGCCCCTCTTGTGAAATGACACGCTTGTTGTGCATGGCCGTGGGCGCTGTCCCTCAGGGTTTATACGTAGGGTCCACGGGTCAGCCTTGGAGAAGATGAGTTAACCCTAGTCACGCTGTTGATCGTGAGTAACGGGTGCCCACCGACGGCGATGAAGATGAAAATATATCATACATACTGCATCTAGGGAATGAGGCTTCAAAGCCCTCAACTAATTTCCGAAGGGGAAACGTTGACCTGTACCGGGCATGGTAGTATACGTGTTGACACTGAGCCCGTGCTTCGCGGGAACGTGTAAGTAGCTTGCTTCTTTTGACTGACAGTCCGAGCTCCACTCTCTTTGACTTTCTTTGACTCTAAGTCTTTGGTATCTGCGGCGTGGATCTGTCAATGGGGACGTATGTGCATGTCACTTACAAGGAGGGGAGGTGGCGACAGGAGAAAGCTCTGGCTGGGTCCCGAGAGGCCTATAAGGCCCAGGCGCACCGGCCATATGTATGTACTCAAAGTCAAAGTCGAAGTCGAAGAGGACGACGGGCTTTGAATCTGCGCGGTGACTCGCTGAGCATCGAGCCGCCTGATCCTTGAACAACTCATCCCTTGCCAGTAATCACAGAGCGTTCCTAGATAATATACCAATCGATGAGACACACGCACACGAACGTTCCGATGGAACCCTCCAAAGCTCACCTCACGTCGTCTGAAATCGTACACCCAATCCATCTCTGCAGACCACACGTCCAGGCACCCCCGAGGCAGAACTTTGGTGCTAGCAGTCACACTTGCGGCGTAACGTCGAGACTCGAGACTCGAGCATATGTTTACCGGATATCCTTGAGGCTTGAATTTGTGCGGGTCCGGTGGAAGGTGAGTATACGTAGTCGGCTGCAGAAGATACCGGCTCAAATCAAGCTCACCCGGTGCTTTGATCGATAGCGGTATCGCAGCCAGAGCGAAACCTGCAAGTTCAACGTCTTCCGGAGACGGGAGGCAAGAAGGCGTAAGCAAGCTTTCGTACCATAAGTAACCATCACATCCCCGGGATCAGATCCTTCCCGGACCTGAAAACTCGCCCTCTCGAAGACATCGAATGCACCTCTCTTTGAGCTCTCCTTGAGTCCATTGGTGCCTTGAAGGTTGAACGATTAAGATGTCCCGGTGATACCGGTGTATGTTGTCCAACGGTCCGAAGAACAGAACTTGCACGAAGAACATTCGGATCCGGAGCAGGACGCATTTTCACGTGTTTCCGGATCCGTTCGTACGGGGCAGGACCCACATGTACATTGACGACGTGACAATGCATATGCGCATCGGTATGTACCGTGTTTGTGTGATGCATGATGCATGACGCGGGTTTCGTGGAATCCGAATCGCGACTCGGAGCACTCTGAAGCAGCGCCTTCGCGCGTCACCTTGATACAACATCAATATGAATTATCATAGGGTTACAGTACTAGTACTGTAAGCTTACCAGCAGCCAGCAACATCCCGATGTGGGTGGTGCCCCGTTGATCGTTGCCATTGTACGGCTTCATCTAAGTTGAAGCTGGATATTGAATCCCGAGTCGTCAGTTTCACTGCATACTGCATATACGCGTCGGAGATGGCCATGGGCTTACTTTTGGAGGTTTGGGGGGACGTCGGCCGCCAGTGGGGTTAGATCTCCAAAACTCTAGCACCTGCAGTATTAAGATTCGGAGCTGCCCAGACGAGATACATATGGTACACGTTCGGCCAGCGGCGGAAATGCGAGAACTTGGCCTTAATTGAGCAACTTGGCATGGCACTGAGGCAGGTGTCACAATGGGGCGGGCGTGACACAGCGTGACGCGCTCCTCGACATTGACACCGGCGTCGGTAAATGGTGGGCAAGGTCGAAGGGTGCCGGTGAGCCTGCAAGGGTGTGGCAACGGTGAGATAGGACTGCCAATAGGAAGACAATGGCTGAGCGACGTTCATTGTCCGGCTGACGACAAGGTGTCAACGCCATATGGTGCACGGTGTTTCGACCGGCCTCTGTTGCGGCTAAGAAGGAAGGGTGACGAAAGTTGCTATTTGGATTGATTGATTTTCTGCGGCACGGTCCTGCAAAGATACACGGGGGTCGAATGAATACGCTAAACGTATGCACTACAGAAGAACAACAGAGAGGCTCCAAGAGGGTCAGAACAAGTAACAGGTGAACAACACGACAACACAACAGGATACCGGCAACAACTTTTCCACAACGTCTGAGACGCGTCAACAGACAGCCTTTTGAGGTGTGTACATGAGGAACAAGAGAAGGCGGGATGGAATGAACGACCCTAGTCGTCCTTCATGTCGTCCTCGTTGGCGACAAAGCTGTCTTCGTGCTCGTCCTCCTCGACCGCCTCCGCCTTGAGACCGGCCTTCTCGAGTGCCTCCGCGGAGGAGTAGTCGACGCGAGCACCTCGGGTGCTGCGGCGCGTCCCCGGAGCGAGAATGGCGGTCGTGTCAATTTCGTCGAGGTTGTCCTCCTGAGTGTGGGGTGGGAACGGGTCAGGGACACGGCAGGGCGTGGCCCGACGCGTCGAACGCGTCGGGAGTGCACGCAAAGGAGACGGCGACTGACCTCCATCTCGTCGTCCTCTTCCTCTTCGTCCTCCTCCTCTTCGTCGTCTTCCTCTTCGTCCTCCATCACCTGGTCCTGAACGAGCTTGCCCTTGCCCTTGTCGGCGAGCGGCGCGTCGACTTTGGTGGCGTCCTGGGCAGCAGAGACGTCACTGCACGCGAAGAATAAATCAATGATGGCACGCGGCGAGGAGGAGGGGAGGGCACGTACTTGGTGGAAGGGGCAGTCGCGTCGGAAGACATGATGAGCGTGTTGTGCTGGTGGAAGTTGTGAGGAAAGGAGGATTCCGAGGAAGCGCGTTGTGGGCGTCAGAGATGGGAGCCGGAGCGGTGCCGAGGAGGGGGTGTCACGGCGGGTCACAGCGTGGGAAGGGCGGCGACGGGCCATGTGCAGCTGCGGAGGCTCCTCATCTCACTCTGGGATTGTTTCACTCCGCAGTTCACGGGGATGCGAAGGGGAGGGCTTCGTACATGCAGACGGAGCATGCATGTAGATGGAGGAACTACAACATCGGTCAGTCGACTCGAGGGAGTGTGTGTTGTTGGAAAGAAAGAGCGGACATCCCGCGTATGCCAATTAGTATTATCAGTGTGTTCTACAGGAATCTAGGGACCTTCTGCGCGGCTTCTGCCTCCCTTTTATCGCGTACATGGGTGACTAGGCTTTAGCAGATGTGTGCATAGAGACGTCCTCTGGTGACTACAGTGAATAATGAGAACAAGATATGAGCGGGTTCGCGGGCGATGAAGTGATGCGCTGAGGGAGGGCGCCGGGAGCGCTTTGCCGAGAGAGAGGAGGAGGAACAGAGGACTGACCACGCTCACTCAGCCGCCGCCGCCATGGTCCCTTCCCGCCCGTAGCCTTTTCTTTCTTCCATCCTCCCATCATGCCCATTTCGCCTTTTCTCTCCAGGACAAAGTCCCTCCTCTCCGACTCCTCCCCATCGCCAACGTCCCCACCGAACGACTACCAGCCCAGGACATCCACCTCTGCAGTCTTCCCCTCCCTCACCAGACTCAACACGGCGCCCGGCTCCTCTCGTCCTGCAAGCCAGCCTGCAGGCTCTTCCTCCTCCTCCGGTCCTATCAATGCCCAGTCCACCCCTCTCGTCAGCTTCAGGCTCAGCGGGCCTTCCTTCCTCGACGTAGTCATCCGAGACAGAGCAGACAAAGAGCCCATATACATCATCGAAACCATCCATGAATCCACCTCCATCTACCGACTCAACCCTTTTACCGAACGCGCCCTCAAAGTCTCTACCATCCACTGGCCCACCTCCGTCACCAAGAGCAAATCAAAGTCCGGTCGCACCGTGCAGATGACAGATGCTCGCTGGAGAGATGCAGAGGATTTCCTCAAGCTGGGCCCGCTGGGCAGTGTCGCGTGCGTTTCCATCCCCTCCGTGCTCTTCGGTGTGCCTTCCTCATCTTCGCATCCGCAGTACCCGCAAATTCACAATCCCACATTACCCACACCCTCTCAAGTGGAAGCTCGTTCCAGGCGGTCACTTCTACGTGCGTGTCAATCTATATGCGTCTTTCGCTCTCCCATGAGTCTAACTAAATACGTAACCGTGCAGTGTTCTACCGCAGGTGCCAATGGGCCATTCGCTATTCTCGATACAGCTGTTCTCAACGCCCCGGCGCGATTGAGTGTTTTCCACAACTGCATGGAGGACAGCCGAGCAGATGAGCAGGAAAGCTACAAGGGTGTCCCTGTCATGCTGCTGGATTATCTCATAGTGACAGCCCTCCTGCTGGTCACCGAAACCCAAGAATGGCTCGATCGCGCGCAGAACGGAGACGGCGCCGTGCGTATACCAGGCAGCTCGGCCTACTCTGTGCAGAGGTGGCTTGCGATCATCCATGGTCATCCACTACCACCCAGTCCGCCCGTATCACCGGCAGAAACGACACACTCTGCTGCGTGGACTGTCGATCGTCGAATATCTGGGGCAACGACATCGTCTGGTCCCCGCTCTGCTGCCACATCCGACTTCTCCTCCATGCCGTCTACGCCCGCGACCTCGGTACATTCTGGATTCTTTGCGTCTGGACATGAAGATGTGCCGCCTGTTCCACCACTACCCGACCTCAGTCGATGGTCACAACAGGATCTGTTGGGACAAGACGTGATCTACAGGAACGCACAAGCTTACGGCTCATCACATTCTCTACTCCCGCCCTCACCACCAGCACAGCAACAGACCACTCCCCGAGGCGCGCAGCTACCACAACCACCTCTGAGACCGTCTCGATTAGGGCGACAATTGCCCACACCGCCTCAACCGCTATCGATACAGCGTCCCTCGACGTCCGATGGCTACAGTTCCACGTCCACCATTGCTCCGGGATCATCACCACCCGTGCATCCCGGTATCCAGGCCGTCCCCAGATCCGAAAGAGCGCGCTCGCCCTCGCCGTCTTTGCACTCGAACACGAGCTCCGGAAGCGGTGGTTCCAGGCGGTCTCAGCTCCGGAACAGTGCGCGCAGCTCGCTGGGCAGTCGGAGCGCGACGATTCCTCCCCCATTACCGCCGCCGTCTGACACGCTTCCGTTGCCACCGAAGATCGCACAGGAATACCAACCCGCCACGTACCGGACGTCTGGGGGGTACCACAGCTCACCTCTCGGACAGTCCTCCTCGGGTCTGCTGGCAGCGAACCCGGATCCTCCTACAGCAGAAGAGCAAGAGCAGATACGCCAGCTGACCGAGATGGC
Source organism: Steccherinum ochraceum (assembly GCA_004332605.1). Classification (NCBI taxonomy): domain Eukaryota; kingdom Fungi; phylum Basidiomycota; class Agaricomycetes; order Polyporales; family Steccherinaceae; genus Steccherinum; species Steccherinum ochraceum. Next base: position 56,788 of record RWJN01000071.1, read on the forward strand.
CCTCACAGGGCGTCCCTACCCCAGCCCCAGTCCACGGCCACCGCAGCCCACGACGCTCAGTCCGCCACCCACCCTGTCCCTGCCGCCGACGGTACCGGAGCACCAGGTGCTCCCGCCGCAGGAGTTCTCACCGCCCCTCGAGAGTTTCGCGCGCATGCAGATGGCGGACGGCGGACCGGTGCGCATGCGCGACGCGCTCGCCCGCCAGTCGTACGCGGAGACGATCTACGAGATGCCCCCGCCGGCGTACGACGCGATCGATTTCAGCGCGCCGCATGTGTCGATGCCGCAGAGGGCGCATGGGCATGGTTAGAAAGACGTGGAGGTTTTTGGGTTGGGGTCGGGCACGGATTTTTGAATCTGATGGATGGATATGGATGGAGGTGTGGGTTCATCTTGTCGTGCGTGTTTCTCATTTTTGCACACATAATTTTATTGTGTTACTCGTTGTTGCTGCTTCTTTTTATCACCTGCTTGCTGGATGCATACTGCTGGAATTTATGCCATGTCGGTTCTCAATACTCAATCCCTATCCCCCCTCTCCCTCCCATGTTTCCGTTAGATGCTCTCCTTGCGAGAGCATCGTGTCTCTCCATTCGGGGCTGTGTTCTCCATGATCCTTGTTTTTCGCGCTCTCCCATCACTGTCCCATACACATAGTTGCCTTTTCACCGCCTTGTTCCTGTGCAGCCCAAAATCTTTGTGCTTGACGCACGCACTCATCTTTATTGTGTACGTGCTTCAGTTCTTTTTTCAATTCCCCGTGTGTTTCGTGCAGATCAGGTTATGCGTGGTTGGTAGTAGCCCGCAGTGGCATCGCATCGTCTCATCACACATATGGTTGTTCTCTTTGTTCTTTTCTTTTCTTTTCGCGTTTCCTTCTGTTCTCGTTGGATCTCTCTTACCTACTCACTCTACTTTACTTTACTCGATCACTTAAACGCGAGGCTCCTCATCATCCCTTCTCTTCCCAAGTCTCGGCTTTTCTTTTTACGTAGATCCTTATCACGTTCACGTTCATGTTCAATCCCCCGTTCCTGTTCTCGTCTCATGCATTAACACTGTTTCTATAGCTGGGATCTCTGCAAACAATTTCATCGCTTGTCCTTTCTCTCCCCCTCTCCCCTTCGTTGTCGTTGCTCTCCCTTTACCTTGTTCAGTGCCTTTCGATATTCAGTATTCAACGACGTCCACTCCCTCTCCCTCTCTTTTCATTGACATCCAACCACTGCATGCAACAGTCCAAAATTGTACACTCTCTTTCCATTCGTTTTGTTCACCACATCACAACCCCACATGCACCTGTCCAACAACGGTACCGATACTGCACACGACCACTCTTTCATTCATTCCGTTCGTTCGCGTTCAACGTTACACTCTCATTTGTCCTTTACTGTTACTCTCATCCTCTCACCCCGATACCACCACCTCAATTGTCTTGGCTCTGTCAACACCTCATCTTCACGCACACGGCTTTTTCTGAATCTTCATCGACATCCCATTCCCGTTTTTCATATTGTACGTTAAAGTAATAAACTTGTACATGCCGCGTCTCGTCTCGTAGAATTCGATCTCGATCCGATTCCCTTTCTCTCTCAATTGCAGCGGTCCCGGGCCTTCGAATTCCTCCTTCACCTTGTCTTCTTCGCGTGTTCACCCACTCACACTCCTCGACCTCCGGGACCGGATTAGGATGTGGCAGAACTTGATCCCCGTCCTCCTCGTCTTCTTCTTTCACTCCCTCCTCCGCAGTTCGCGTAAGAGAAACAACGGAACAGATGTGTCTTCCGACGAGGTTCCGCTCGCAGGTCTCCATATCCGAAGCATTAATATTGATGGTACAGTATGATCAGGATTCGGTGCCGCGATTTGCCCGAGCGGCGAGCGGGCCTTTTCGCTCCGGACGCACGCATATATAGGCACATAGGAACAGCTGTGATATCATCGTGCACTCGACGACCCACTCGGCTCGGACGGTGGCTGAAGAGCTTCGATCTTGAGGAACCCACAAACGAAGGTGAGAGAGAGTTCTCCTTCTTCTTTCATCTCCCTCAACCTCACCCTCTCGCTCTTCTTCGATTTGATCCTGCAGAACCCGACACCCATCCACTTCCTCTCGCATTATTCACGCTCTCCTAGGCCTGCGAACGCGTAAACCTGCGCTCTACCTATTATAAGCAGCCACTCGGATAGATCGATTTCCACTGGCGGCAGCGTATCTCCAGGCGGAACATGACGATGGACCACAACGGACCAGTGGTCGGGCACCAGCATACGATCACTGCTGTGGAGGCAGAGGCAGAAGCAGACTCGAAGAAGCCTGTCTCCTCTGTGTCTGACTCGACGTCTGAGGGAGCTGGCGGGTCGTCTATCGCGAATGGAGAGGACGAGACACCGATCTTCATCATCGTCATGGTACGTCTGCCGCATTCTGCCCGACCATCCGTTCACACCTCTCGCTCTCACTTTCGAGCCCACAAAGAGCAAGAGTAAACAACTGATCAATCGTCGATCCAGGGCGTCGCAGGCACAGGCAAGACCACACTCGCACACGCCCTGAACGCAGAGCTCGGGATGCCCTACGTCGAAGGAGACGACCTGCACCCCAAATCCAACATCGACAAAATGAGCCGCGGCCAGCCGTTGGAGGACGCCGACCGCTTTCCGTGGCTGCACGTCGTGCGGCGCGAGGCCGAACGCGTCGTCAAGTCCCAGATCGCCGAGGAGGAGGACGCGGAGACGAGGCGGGCGAAGGGGAAGTTGCCGAGACGGAAGGGCGTGATGGTCACTTGTTCGTCGTTGAAACGGTCGTATCGCGCGATCTTGCGTGGGGCGGAGGCGGAGGAGAGGTTGGGGTCAGATGCGGATGGGGAGGAGCCTACGACGCGGCTGCCGACGTATTTCGTGTATATCAAGGAGGACGTGCCAGTGCTGCGTGACCGAATCGCGAATCGTCAGAACCATTTCATGAAGGCGGGAATGCTGGATTCGCAGCTTGCGACGTTGGAGAGTCCGGAGGGTGAGGAGGGCGTGGTGGTCGTGCCGCTGAATGCGACGACGGATGAACAGGTGAAAAAGGCTTTGGAGGGTCTGGAGAGCTTGGTTGGGCCGTTGAGATGGTAAGTCATGGGTTTTGTGCGGTGGAGGGAAGGTAACGTTTATTTTGTATGTAAGTTAGATGCTTCGAGTAGACTTCACGTTTCGAAGACAAGTAGAGACACAAGTAGAATACATGGTGAATGTCAGGGTGACACTGCGTACGCTTCATCATCGGTATCCGCGAGAACATAACAGGTGAAAAGGCTATTGATACAAACAGAGTCCTCCGAAATATTGAAAAAAGAGCTGGCGACTGAACAGCTTAATTTGTCTCTCGCGTTCAAATGGCATGAGAGTACTTCATGTCCACAAACTTCCTGGTTCCTATCGTTTTGATTTCCTGTAGAGCAAACCCATCTTGAGTAACAAGCTTGACTCGGGGCCTGAGTGGAAGCTGACACACCTTATCCAGATGAACTTTCGTCTTGCCCTGCAGATTCGTAGGCGGTTCCGGCATGCAGTTCGTAGAATCGTACACTCGTGGCAGAGCGCGAGGAGCCACAGCGATCCGAGCTCGAAGGAACTCCCTAGCGAGTTTCTGTGCGCAATCATCCGTCAGGTGGATCATATACGCGTATATGTCGGACGGAGGAGACGGACGTTGTTATCTTCAGGACTCAACAGCTCGCGTATCTTGGGGAACAGGTTCTTCTCCCTCTCGTCGGCATGTTCGACGAAAATCGTGGCCAAACGCTTAAAGACTTCGTCGAATTGCCCCTCGGTCGGCTTTTCCAACTCGGATTTTTGAAGCGTCTCACGCACTTGAGCGTGATTCTCTGAAGGCGCGTCAGAGGTCTGAGGATTATGACAGAGATACAACGGGCCGCGGGAGACTTGCCTTCGCTGGTCGCAAATGTCCCCTCAATCTCTGTCGACGCGAAATGTTTCTTCAATGTTTCCTCTCTACCAAGGAGACAGTGTCGCTCAAGTTGACGAACGCGACTGTATCACGAAATACAAACGCACTGTGCATCTCCATGTATAACCATCTCCCTAATGAGGGTGTTTGCAATCGCCTTTCTCTGACCGGGGTCATCACATGCTTTGTATCTGTGGCGAAGCGCAAGTCGTGATCAGTGCTCGGTATGGATATTCGAAGCAACGCTGGAGACGCACCGTTTAAGCAGGTCCCGAATGTTGTCGTGGTCAATTTTGAGTTCGCGGGTGATGTCCATCTTGAAAGACATGATGGCGGGGACGAAGACTAGGTCGCCATGTTTTGGGTGGGATGATAGTTGGGATGACAGAGTGTTGGTTTTGCCCCCGGCGAGCCAGGAGTCGTTCCATGACGTCACGCGTCTCAGCCTCCGATCGAGTGCGCGAGGACAGTCTTGAATCATATTCATTTCGTGCAAAGAGTCAGAGACAAATATCATACATTCCTGGCACGCCCGTCGCCGCAACGCCTACCTGACCTCTTCTTAGAACGTGGGATGAGAATACTTGACATCAACGAATTCTCTGCCCTCGACCGTCTCGATTACCTGTTTGGGGCGAATTCATCAGTATTCTCGCGAAGACATGTGTACTTTCGCGTCTCATACCTTGTCATGAAGGCTACCTTGGAGGCCAGCGGCCTTCTGCGCGAGACCACCTGTCTGAGGTGCCCACGGGTGAGGGCGGGTAGGTACCTTACCACGCGCTGTCAAGAATTCTTTCGCCAATTTCTAAATATCGCCGAGGAGATGAGTATACCAATCGCTCAGAACACGTCGCGAACGTACATCATTTTCCTCCGGAGTGACGGCCTGTAGAATGAGCTTGAACTGGTCGTTCTCCTCTTCCTCCGCGTGTTCCAGGAATGTCGAGACCGCTTTGCTGATGACTTGGTCGTAATTCGGGTCGGTGACCTTGACCGAGTCGGCCTGGTATACTTGCTTCTTGACTTCAGCGTGTTCCTCTGCAGATCGGTCAAGACAGTGTCAAGGTAAATGTGGTGGTGGATGAGATGTACCTTTATTGTGTGCAGCCGCGTTTCCGAGGCCGAGTGAAGAGAAGTGGTTGTAAACCGAGATTTCCCTAGCGAAAACGAAAAGTTTGACGGTGCTCGGGATAAAGACTCGCGAGAAGGGTGCGTACTCGGCATCACCGTGGACGGCCATCTCTCTCACGAGAGTATTTGCGATGGCGCTCTTCTGGGAAATATCTGTAGCCGTCTTGTATCTGCATTGACGGAACAGTGAGCACATAAGGCGGAAGTGAGGGTCGAATGGGTAGACTGACCGTTCGAAGAGGTCGCGGACGTTGTCATGGTCGAGCTTGATCTCGTGGGTGACGTCGAGGAAAGAGTTAGCGGTGGCCATGGTGCGGGATGTAGGGCGTAGATGGCGAATGCTTTGGCGGAAGAGAGGGAAAGTGGCTGCTTTATACATGGTTTGTTGGATGGGCTCTGGGGCTGAGGAGAACGTCTAAGTAGGCTGGGGGTGCGCAGGTTTGACGTCAGAGGCTGCTCATTCGCCCCAGCCCAGCAGCCAATGGCGAGGGCCTAGATCGTCAGCCCCTCGATGCGGGCCATCCATGTTCCCCATTCGACGGTCAGTAGAGAGGGATCGAGCAAGTTTGGAGTTTGGAGCACGCTCTGGACATCCCGGCGTCTGATCGAGCCCATGCCCGGCATTCTCCGTGGACGCGTACGCTCGACGACGCGTCCTCCAGATATCCTCACCCTACCTCCTACCTCCTCCGTTTACTTTGTCGCACGCTCACCATGGTATGTTGCTTGTGTATACTGTAGCAGAGCTATTCTAACCGTCCCTGATCTTAGGCCAGACGTTACGATAGTATGTAAACAGTGTACCGTTCGAGATTGCACTGCACTCATTCTCCGATCCTTGTCAGGTCGTACTACCATCTTCTCGCCAGAAGGTGCGTAAACAAAGTCTTTCTTGCGTCATTTGCAATTTCTGACGACCCCATCTATCTCCAGGACGTCTCTACCAAAGTGAGTTCAAGCATCACCTTCACTGCCCGTTGCGAGTGCTCACCACCATGGGTTTCCAGTCGAATATGCCATGGAAGCCATTTCACATGCTGGTACCGTCCTCGGCGTTCTTGCGAAAGACGGTATCGTCCTAGCAGCGGAGAAGAAAGTTACCGGCAAGCTGCTCGATCTGTCGGGAGCGAGGGAAGGCGGTTATGGTGGTAGTGGCGAGAAGATCTTCCTCCTCAACTCGTGCGTACCCACGACCTTTGTTCTTTCCTGTCGCTCTCAACATACTGATCTGTTCTGCAGAAATGTGATCGGTGGTGTCGCCGGTATCACCGCCGACGCGAACTCCCTCGTGAACTATGCACGGTCGGCCGCGCAGAGACATCTGTTCTTGTACAACGAAGACATCCCCGTAGAACTCCTCGCTCAACGACTATGTGACTTGAAGCAAGGGTACACACAATATGGTGGTACGTATCCGTGGCCCCTCCGTCCCCCTGTACTATGCATCTCAAAGATCACTCTGCTAGGTCTCCGACCCTTCGGTGTCTCTTTGCTCTACGCCGGTTACGACCCCCACTATCAATTTCAACTGTATCACTCCGACCCCTCCGGGAACTACTCTGGCTGGAAAGCAACCAGCATTGGCGCGAACAACGGCACGGCGCAGAGTCTGCTGAAGCAGGAGTACAAGGACGACATTGGGATCGACGATGCGATTGATTTGGTGTTGCGGGTGATGAGCAAGACGATGGACAGCACGACGTTGGGCAGCGAGAAGCGTGAGTTGTTGTTTTCGTCTTTGTGCTTATGTGTGGATATGATGAACTCATCTTGGGTTTGTTTGTTTGTAGTCGAATTTGCTACGCTAACGTTGGACCCTGCGACGCAGAAGCCGAAAGCTAAGATCTACCGTCCGGCAGAGGTGGATGCTTTGTTGCAGAAGCAGGGACTTGGGAAGAAGGACGAGGATGCCGAGATGAAGACGTCTTAGTTCTGCTTGTTGTTCGATGATATGGCTCGAATTGCAGTTTGTACGATGATCCTCTCCTGGTCTGCCCAGTTGTTTTGTGTCTCCTGGAGCATGCCGCGAATACGATCTGATTTGGTAGGTGCTCAACTCGGTTAAATGTCCATACAACCACCTACAACCACTTGCAAATTATCTCGACTTCGGATGTGTACCAACAACCTAACAGTAGTACAACGTACCGCTACTCTATATCATCATGGCATTGGTCATGTTGCTGCATGTATATCTGCTACCTGCTACTCATGGGCGCCTGTGTGTACTACTACAAGTAGGCCGGTCTGAGACTCGAGCCAGACCCCGCCATTCCGCAGTGCTTTGTCCCCTTCCTTCCGCATCGCAACATACTTCACGTTCGTTATAAACTTCCTGTCCTAACATTTCTCCAACATGGATCACGGAGACCATGGAGGACATCATATGCCCATGCCGCGCTGCACAATGAACATGCTCTGGTGCGTTCACGAACCCTCGACGAAACAATCCTATCCTCCGAACAACCCCTCATAATACGTCGCTTCAATTCTCATACTAACCTACTTCATCTCACTAGGAATACCCAGATCGAAGATACCTGCATCGTCTTCGAGTCCTGGCACATCTCCACCAAGACCGGGTTCGTCTTCTCCTGCATCGCCATCGTCTTCCTGGGGATCTTCTACGAGTGGCTGCGCGAAGCCCAGAAGAACCTCGACCGACGCATCGCGGCACGCTTGCGTGCGCAGGGGAAGGGCAAAGGTCATGTCGCTGTGGTGAGTGCTGTGGATGCGGACGGTGACGTCCTTGAGGAGGAGGATTTGTTGACGGGCGTGCCGGCGTGGAAGGGTGCGGTTCAGTGAGTGAAATTTCTGTTTTGGTTGTTGCGAGATTATGGGGCATGCATGGCTGATTGGGTATTGAATGTAGAACATCTGTTCCGGTTGCTTCGCGTGTTTTCAGGGCTACGCTGTACGGTGCTACAGTCTTCCTCTCGTTCTTCCTAATGCTGGTCTTCATGACCTACAACGTACGTCCATACCGATCTCTCCTGAACTCACTCGCCCCTTGTCTGATGCACGCTGAATACAGGCATATCTCATCCTTGCAACCGTCCTTGGTGCCGCCATCGGCCACTATATCTTCACCCCCACTATGGACGTCGACGCTGTCCTTGCAGGAGGAAGTGCTGCAGGCAAGAGTATGGCATGTCATTGAGTTCCGTTTTGCAACCTTCACGGCGGACTGTAGGACTAGATGATGTTATATACCGGACGTGCTTTGATCTCCCCTCAGTCTATATCATCGGCTTCGTTTGATTTTCATGTGCGAGGCTGCCAAGCGTTGACAAGGAGCATCTACAGTCGAAAGATGGCATTCGACAGCAATTACATACAATACAAAGTGCCGTACAGACTCCGTGCGCGCGGATAGCATCATTAGTAGGTGAACAAGACGTGGATATTTGCGACGATGCGATCGCACTATACCCAACTGTGATTGCATGCATGAGAGAGGAATGTGTGGATGTGATGCGAATCGCTCACCTGAGGTATAGAACATTTTGGTCGAGGCGAGGGGAAGACGACGATTGTCATGTCTTCGTTTATCGCCGGATTCCACGAGCAGAGGGTACACCACGTCCACGACGAGCTTAAAAACGCAATACGTCAGTGTCAATCGCAGTAGTTGAAGACAGATATGCCGCCACACACCATTTGCTACAAAACAGAGAGTAATCAGTTACCAGAACGCGAGAGAGAGGAGGAATGAGCGCACCTCGCATGATCGTTGCCCTTCCACGAGCCGTACCAATACCACGTCCTCTCATCGCGTTCGGTCCGACACGCTTGAACCTAGAGACATTAGATAGAGATGCTCAGCGAGCTGGACACAACACGATCGAAGGACAGGACTCACATGGGTGCGTTCTGCAGCATATCGGGTACGATGAAAAAGCGGACCATGCTCCCTCGGATGTACACCTGATCCAGCTGCGTTACACGACCATCACGTCCGGTAACAGTGATATCTTTCAAGGAGATGTTCAGGTTGTCCTCGGCTGCGATGGAAGAGAGAAGAGAATGTCAGTCTTCGGCGTAAATGAATATGGGCAGAAAGAAACGAACCTTCTGCAAGTTTTCCGCGGTAGAGTTGGCCGGTTTTGAGCTCTACGGTGATAACGTGTCCCAACGATTCGTGAAGGAGCTTGACGGGAACACCGAGGCCTGCGGTCGTCATGGTGTCGTGAAAGTTGGTCGAAAGGGATGGCGGTAGTACGCTCGAGCTCTCCTCGAGGACGCGCTGCCTAACGGGAGATATTTCTCACGGACGGAGATCGAGCGGGGACTGGGGAGAGGTCTGGCTCGTCCTAATCAAGGCTACTGTCAGAGCCGTGATGGTCTCAGGCGCACATCCGGAATTCTATCACAACCATCCGGTGCTGCAGGCTGCGTATGCTCTCACTTCTTTCCTTCTGACCACCTCCTCGACGGGCGACGCAGCTTGTTCGACACCGGCGACGCGTAAACCTCGCGTGTTTTGCGGCCGTAGACGCGATTGGGAGCTTCAGATTGGCCATTGGGAAGGACGGTCCGAAAGGCTCCTGGACTGGAACAAGCCGGTGAGCGTGATTCCTCTCTATGTCGTGTGCGACTGACCATTCATTCGTCGCAAAGGCAATCCCCATCCTAAATCTGCTTGACAGCAGTGCCCATATTCGACAATGCCTTCCCTTTCACGACAGAGCTCTGCTCCTTCACTTCCCGATACACCAGGCGATGGGCCTCCAGGTCCGCTCAGTGGTCCCTCCAATACGACATGGCGGCGACAACGGTTGTTGAATATCGGGAGCACCGAGAGAAACGCGACTATCGATGAAAACACCGTTCTGAGGCCGTCGTCAGCGCATTCAACCACCTATGGCACCATTCCCGATCCCCCAAAGTCTCAGAGGTCAAAGCTCAATGCACGTCGAGGTTTCAGTGTGCCAGGCATCAGTATCCCCCGTGGCCTTTCCTTGTCGACGCCCCAGACACCTGTGGACGAATCCCCAGGTCATTCGCCCTTCAGTTCACGCTCACGCTTCGGTTCTCAGAGGCCCATATCGGCGTACGACAAGACTCTCGTGGGAGCCGGCCATAATGCAAGCAGGGTCCCCGATGATTCTGAAGCCGCCGTGAAAACGAACGGCATTCGCGTGTGGTACTCTTCTTTCACATCGATCGACTGGCTGCATGATTCTATCAAGGACTCAGTGCGTCAGGCGAGGCTTAGGAAGCGGAAGTCGCGACGAGGGAAGCTGAGGCGACTATTTGACCGGAGCATAGGCTGGCTGGTGGTTTCCATCGTCGGATTCCTGACTGCCGTCATCGCGTTCATGATCGTGAGGAGCGAACAGTTGCTCTTCGATCTCAAATCTGGCTTTTGCACGGACGGCTGGTTTAGGGCACGGCGGTTCTGCTGCCGGATCGTGGACGAGAGCGCGTTCAAAATCCCCAGCTTCTTGTCTTCTCAATCGTTCGAAGAGGAGTCCTGTCCTTCCTGGATCACATGGGCTGAGGTCTTCGGTGGTGACGAGAGCAGCGTAGCCGTGGAGTGGGTCTCTTACGCAGCGATCGCGGTACGTCCTCACCTCGAGAGTGTATTCAATATGACACTGAATTATTCTTCTTAACGAACGGAAGATTCTCATGGCCACAATATCCTCTCTCCTGACTATACACCTGACTGCGTCAACATCGTTTATCACGCGGAAAGAGTCCGGAGTGCTGTCAGAGACCTTCGCGGAATCTCAAGAGACTATTGAGGCGAAAACAGCCGTCCATGAGTCAAAGCGAAGAGTACTATTCTACGTAAGCCCCTTTCGTTATTTCATAATGACACGAATTGACAATGCACATAGGCAGCTGGAAGCGGTATACCCGAAGTGAAAACGATCTTGTCTGGTCCGTACCTTGTGATAAGCATGGTGGAGGTAGCAGCGATACTCACGCACCCACAGGCTTTGTCATTCATGGATACCTCGGTGGCAGAACACTGTTTACTAAGGCCGTAGGGCTGACCCTCTCCGTGGCCGCTGGGTTGTCCCTTGGAAAAGAAGGACCATTCGTGCATATCGCGTCTTGCATTGGCAATATTGTTAGCAGGTGAGCAGCCTGTCACAAGCCATGGATGTTTCGCGGACTCATGTCATTGACCCAGATTCTTCTCCAAATATGAGAGCAACGAAGGTAGATTTCTTCTGAGACTCAAATTCTAGCTCGCGCTGACGAATCTCAAGGCAAACGTCGGGAGATTCTCAGTGCTGCCTGCGCTGCAGGCGTGGCTGTTGCATTCGGAGCTCCGATTGGTGGTGTCCTGTTCAGCTTGGAAGAAGTGTCATACTTCTTCCCTGCTAAGACCATGTGGCGATCGTACGTCGACGAGCTCTCTATGAGGCTGTAAAAGAAGACTGATCTCCGTCCCTTGCAGGTTCTTTTGCGCCATGGTCGCGGCTGTTACGCTCAAGTTCCTTGATCCTTTCGGAAGTGGGAAGCTTGTTCTATTCCAGGTTACTTATGACAAGGTATGCGTCGCTTCACCTACCATTGTAACGTCTGGCTGATAACCAAACCGTCAGGATTGGCACGCGTACGAGCTTATTCCCTTCCTGTTCCTTGGTGTACTCGGGGTACGTTTCTCTTCAGTGTCGAGAGTCGCATCCTGTCTGACGAGCGATGCACACGTGTAGGGTGTCTTTGGCGCATATTTCTCGAAACTCAACCACCGATGGAGTCTGCACGTTCGCAACGGGACATGGCTCAAGAGTCATCCAGTCGTCGAAGTACTGCTGGTAATCGTCCTCCAAATTTGGCGCAAGACCCAAGCTAACTTTAGACACAGGTCACGCTCGTGTCTGCTATTTTCGGCTTCTTGAACCCTTACACTCGGATGGGTGGAACTGAGCTTGTGTACAACTTGTTCGCTGAGTGTCGTCCTGGAAGTGGCAATACTCACTCAGGTCTATGTGTCATCGACCCCTCGTCTCAGGCACTTCCCATTATTCGTAGCATCTTCGTTGCTCTTGTCGTGAAAGCCAGTTTAACGCTGGTCACGTTCGGTATCAAATTGCCCGCTGGTATTTTCATTCCCACACTCGGAGGTAAGTCCTGCAGCTTCATCGCTTACTGGTGCTGATTTTACCGTACCGTTGCAGTCGGTGCGTGTGCGGGCCGTATCGTTGGCATCTTGGTTCAGTGGTGGCAGTATGCCAATCCTACCAATCCTGTCTTCGCTTCTTGCCAGGGTGACCTCAACTGCGTCATTCCAGGTCTGTATGCGATGGTTGGCGCTGCGGCCGCACTCTCTGGCGTCACAGTAAGCTTTATTCGGTCGGTCTCACCAAGGAGATATTTACTGATGTTGCGCTTTCGCTATTAGAGAACTACTGTGTCCTTGGCAGTCATCATGTTCGAGCTGACCGATACACTCACCTACGCCGTCCCCGTGATGCTGTCCGTCTTGGTCGCGAAGACGGTGGCTGATGCTCTAGAGCCAAAGGGTATCTATGATCTCGTCATCGAGTCAGTACTCTGATATGTCGCCCGACGCACATGGTTGCTCAGTCATACTTCCTTGCTTCTTCCAGGCTCGCTCAACTTCCTTATCTCGACGCCAAGCACGACTACGTTTGGGGCAACCACGAGATTAACGATGTGGTATGTTAGTTGCCCAGCATCACATTAGTAGTAGAGGCTGACTCTCGTCCTATCTAGACGGCCCGTGATGCATATGTGATTCGTATCGACAACTCGAACACGGTGAAGAGCCTGAGGGACCAACTTTTGAGCCTGATCAACTCCGGGAACGGTGACAGTGGTTTCCCCATACTGCGCGCCGATGAAGAAGGACCGCGCATGGTTGGTTATATTGGTGCCAACGAGCTCGAACACGCGCTGAGTAAGGATCAGTCAGCGTGGGCCGGAACAATTGTCCTCACGAATTGTTTTTAGGTATCGTGGCGGACGAAGCGGACGAAAGTGTCTCTTTCCATGCAACTAAACCGTATACGCATGGTGGTTTGATGGCGTCGTCGATCTCCTCATTGGCTGAGACAGGTTCAGTCATGAACTACGATTCCTTCGACTTCAGTCCGTACATGGACAAGGTAGGTGATTTTGACCGGTTAACATCTTTATCAGACTGATCCTTTCCCCTAGGCACCTCTTACTGTATCGTCCAACTCGCCGCTTGAAGTTGTACATCAGTTCTTTACGAAGCTAGGCGCGAGATACGTCGTGGTCACCGACGCTGACGGTTGCTGTAAGTCTGCAGCTCTACTCGTGTGTCGCGCTTTGGCTGAAAGGCGTCCCATGTTGTACAGATGAAGGCGTGATTGACAAAAAGCATTGGCTTGAGTTCCTCAACGAGCTGGAGGAACATTCATCGTGAGGAAGGAGCTGCATGAACAATCGCCAAGCACGTTATTTATTATACCCACTCGCAATATTCTTTACTCTTGCATATACCATGGCATATCTCTCTTTTTTGTCTCCATGTTTCCACACGCTTCTGGTTTATTGTTGCCTCAGTCACACTTCCACAGCCTTCTTATTCTGCATTGGTGCATTAGCATTGGATGGATCACATCTCTTTACCTTTTGCGTTTGCGATTTATTTTCTTCATTCACCTTGGTTTTTTCTCGCGCATACCACAGCCTCGTCGCTTTCAATTGGATTCTTTTTATCTGTTCATTTTGTATTCTGAGGATGTTGCGAAAGTCAATGCTGGCGAACCTAGTACGGGAGTTGCCTTGCAGAGACGTGGTACCAAGGTGAAACAAGGTGACGTCAGAGGGAGCTCGGGTAGTAGCTGTGGCAGGCTGTGGCTCACGTCGAGACATATAAACTGCTCGATGCGCTCGTTGCCTTGCATTACAACTATCATCATCTTCTCTGACTCTATACAGCCTTTCTTATCATGATGAGCGACGAATACGGCGCGAACTCTGGCTTCAAAGGGTCGCTGGTCAACAATTGTACGTTCCGCGCGGTCCACTGATGCGGATGTTCTCATTCCGATCCTTTCGCATACTGACGGCCCCCGACAGCGGCAGCACAGACGACGACTGCGGAAGACGATCTCAACTACAAGACGGGAAATTATCCTCCGACAGACGACTGTACGTCACCCTACCTGCGCTCCATTCCATGACTGAGGCTCATAGCTCTTTTCAGCGACTGCATCGGGCGGATACAGCTCGTCAGGCAACGTCTGGTCTGACAAAGCCCAGCGGGGTCGGGCAGACATAGAGCGGAACGACGGGCCCGCTACAGGCCTTTTAGGCCAATCCGTTAATGGTATTTCCGTGATGAACGAACTGGAAGACGCGAAGCAGGGCAGAGACGAGGGCACGCGGAGGGAATTTCAGCACGAGGCTCGACGAGATTTTGGTCAGCAGGGAGCTGGGCTGAACCCGTACGGGGCAGACTCGCTCGAGACCAAGCGCGAGGCAGGAGAGATGCTTGAGTCTAAGATCCATGACGCACGCAGTCGGCAATACGAGAGTGGAGGAGCTGCGAGCGTAGATGGAGATGTTGGGGCTATCTGAAGACGCGTTTCAAGCCGTTTTAATTGATTGCGTATGCGAGACTGTCATCCTCGTTGTACTCCACTGTATCGTAGCACTTTACCCCAAGCACATGCACATGAACACTATCACGAACTTCTTGACCACTTTCACTTCGCGATCGTCATAGAGTACAATGATTCATGATTATATCGTCAAGCAAATATAGCTACAAGTTTCTTCGACGAACTACCCGTTGGGTATGAATCAATTGTGAAATCATGGTCTAGTAGATGCGAGGAGTGGGTGATACTGGACGAAGGGGAATCTAATATACGATGTGGGGGAATGCAACGTAGGAATGGTAAAAGATATAAAGAGATGTGCAAGATGTGTATATGCGGCGTGTGTGGGTGATGTATTAGGTAGTGGATGATGTGATGTGCGTGAGCAGAGTCGTCATGCGAAGTCGTAACGATGCAGTGGGTCGGAGAATGTGGGCGAGGGAGAAAAAGAAGCAAAAACAAAAACAAAACAAAGAACCGCAAAGCATGACGAGACAGTGCGAGGAAGAAATGAGGTCCGTTTCCGAGAAAAATGAATGCCTGAAGTGCCCCGAGAGTAGATGAAAGCAAAAGCATGCGCAGAATGAGGTATGAACCAAATCATACTGCGGACGAGCTGTCGCTCGCCAAACCTGCTTTTTCTGCCTTTTCTTTCTTCATCTTCTCCATTATCTCCTTCTCCTTCGGATGTGTCGGCGCGTACTTGCTCTTCAGACGCAGAGTGGAGCCATAACGTATCAAGACGAAGGGGATGGGGGCCAAGAGGACAGCAATGCACCCAAGGAGAGTGCTCGCCCAGCGCGGGTTGAGAGTCTCATACATCTGAGTGGCGAACAGTGGGAAGCCGGCACCCGCCAAGCTACGCACGACGGTGCTGGACGCCAGGGCGGACGCGGCGACGAACAGATACGCATCAATGATGTAGTTGAAGAGGGAGAGGAAGATCCATGTGATGGAGAATCCTATTGCCAGACCTGCGAGCATCGGTGCCCAATAGGAGATCGTCGGGTACGATGTCCAGCCGAACCAGAAGAACGATATCGCGAAGATAGGCCCGGCCCACAAGGCCTGTTCAAGGCGAGCCTCCGGAGGGACGGGAAAGGGCGCGTATTTGGGAATGAGAGCCTCGTAGCGAGGGTTCCAGATGATCATGTAGCCAAGGACACCCAGGCAGGCGCCAAGGAAGATGGGAAGGAACATCAATCCGGTGATACCAGCTGACATGTGGTGGCCGATGGTGAAGACGATAGGATACGCCTCGAAAAGCAAGTAAATGCAGCCGTAGATGAACTGTGTAAGCGATATTAGCGGCCATTCAGAAGAAAAAAATCAACAAGGAAATCTGAGACTCACACTCATGTACAGAGTAATGGCAATGAGCATAGGCTCTCGCACCAGGATTTTGAAGGGACGAGATATAACCTCCTCCATCCTTTGGCCAATGGAGACCTTCTTCTTCTCCATAGGTGCCCAATACCTTTCATCTCCGGTCTCCTTTCTCATTCTCTGTGCCTTACGAACAAGGAGAATCGGTCTATGTTTCAAAGTTAGTTCAGAGTTAAACGACAGCGTAACAAGGTACTCACGCGTAGGTTTCGGGCAATGTGAAGAACAAGACTATCAAGCACACGCCAGCGAACAACGTCAGAACCCAGAAGATCCATCTCCAAGAAACACCAGAAGTGGCCATGAAACCGGCAACGAGAGGGGCAATCGAGGGGCCGGCGAAGGGTGCAAGAGTGAAGAAAGCTAGAGCCTTTCCTCGCGTCTGTGGATCCCAGAGGTCCGCCATGACTGCTCTGTTGTAAACGTCAGTAACCAAGCAAGCAATCTAGAGCCAGGTAAGAAGACGTACCCGCTATTCGTCAACGGAGCTGACGCGAAAGTGCCACCGAGGAAACGGAATACGAGTATCGCGCCGGTGTTGGGTGAGAGGGCTGCGCCAACTTGGAATGCAACGTAGGCGATGAAAGTGCCAATGAAGATTGGTCGACGACCGAATTGTTCGGAGAGAGGTGCCCAAATGATAGGTCCAACGCAGTAGCCACCGACGAAAAGGGAAATGACGAGGGTGGCAACTTCTGACCCCATACCAAAGTGCTCTCGCAGCTGGGGAATGTATCCTGAGGGTGCTGAACTCGCGAACGTACTATGGGACAGCGAAACGGTGATTAATCCAGAGAGTAAACGAATATGTTGACTGGACGTACGCATTCAGAACCAGGATACCTGTGAGTGCAGTCAAGTACCACCGCTGTACTCTCGACCAATTGTGTGGGTCCTCCTTCGAACCAGGCTCGAAGCGGACCTCGAACGGGTCAACGCCTTTCTCATCAGGAGGTGGCCCGTATGCTTCGCGCTCAAATTCTGTGTTGATGTCATGCTCAGAATGTGCCTCTCCGCTGTACACTGTGACGGAATCTTGGCTGTGTGCTGCGCTTTGTAGCCTGCGGGGTGGCTCGAGGGCGGAAGGGGCGGGAGATGCAGCGGGAGCCGCGGCCATGGCGTTGGAGGGAAGTGGGCAGGCAAATGAACGTTGGAAAAGAGGCCCAAGGGGGAATCAAAGGAAAAGGATTCGGTGGAGTGGCCAGTGGAGGGATGTCGGTTTATTTTATATGGCTTAAGCGGAGAGAGGAAAATCTGACAAATCCATAACCGAAGGACGAACTTCATCTGTGAAAGAGTTAGCCGAAAGATGGTGTCGTTGAGATCTACCAGGAGAACTATTCAGCCGCGCGATGGGACCGGATGGCCAGAGGGTCGCCAGTCGATGAGGATGACATGGTGACTGTGCAAGCAAGCGTCAGATTCGCTAACGTGCTCCTCGGCCCGAGCCAGTGACCGGGCTTCACCAGGCCTCCCAGACCGCGTCCATCTTCTTTTTCAACGGCGAGGGATGCAGGATGGGCTACCAGGGTACTTTGACATGGAATACGAACGTCAAAGCGTCGATCTTGGTCGTTGTGGGTCCCTCATCTTCGACGCTGAGAATAAAGAACCCTCACGCGTTCGAACTTCGATCTCCCGCATTGCCTGTTATGGCAACCGCCTGCCCCCTTCACAGACGCCCAACTGTTCTTCGTCAATCCGGAGGACTAATCCGTGATGCTCTCGCAGAGGCTGTCCTTCATTTTGCACAACAAAAACTTTGTTATTCACCCGTAGGCTTCATTCCCAGTCAACCGGAGACGCGTCTCCCCGGCCAATCTGACTCCAATCTGCAAGAGTACACCCCCTGCAGTATGGGCCACCACTTCCCGAGAGTCACTGACTGTCACTAACCACTCATCATGATTCAAAGAGCCGTTCAAGCGGACGCACAGATATCAGTAATCCAAGATTATTTCAATCGTCAGACAGTGACTAGTGAACGTTGTAGGTAAACTCGAGGTAAACGGATTATTGCTATAGCGGTGGATCGAAAAATAAAAGAACGACGGAAGTAAAAAATGACAGTGGATCGCCTACAGTATGGCTCGCGTACTAGTCAGTCGATCTTTGGCGTTGAGGAGTGCGAAATGGTGCTACGCAAGTAAACGCCGTATCTTATGACCAGGCTTGGCCCGTGCGACTCCGAGGACGAGGCGTGAGGTGCGAGATCCCAGCGATCTACACAGAAGGAACCAAAAAAACATGGGTAGCTTAGTCAGCCCGAACCAAGTGTTGACCCACTTCCTACCACAAGCGCCTACATTGCATCATCACCACCATTGCCATGAAGAAAATCCAGAAATCCCGCCCGTCGACGCTCGACCGGCGTTTTATTCGATCTCTTCCGGATTTGCAAAACGGGGACTCTCCCAGTCCGCTGTGTCCACGCTACTCATGCTCACCGCGCTGGACATTTGCTGCCCCAAACGATGCGCTGACGACTCGCCGGCAGAGGAAGGGGACGTGGCTGCAAAATTCATGGAGAGCTTCGGCTTGTCCGGTCGGTGTGGCGGAGGCTCCTGATGCGAGGGTGAGCCGGAGGCATGATTACCGTTGAGCGACTCGCTGCGGTGGCCGCGTTGCTTCGACGATTTCGAAGAACCCACTGTGGACGTCGCGATGCCGCCGCTGGGACCACTCGTGGTCGCAGTAGAACCGCCGCCTACTGAATGAACGTGACTGCGACCACCAGACGGCGAATTGCCATGTGCAAGGGGCGAGTGTGTCGTGAGAACGGATTTCCGACTGCCTCGGCCATCCTTCTTTTTCTTCTTGCTGCGCGCGTCTTGCAGGCCGCCGACGCTGACTACGCTCGAGATGGTCGTCATCTCCATTGACCTCGACATAGGCAGTCGCTGGGATGAGCCGTAGTAGGAGTAGAAGGGTGCATCTGAGTCTACTGACGAAGGAGCAGCAGCTTCAGCTTGATGACGGCGTGGGCGCGACGAAAGCTGTACTTGTTGAGTAGACTGTGGCGAGACGTAGGTGTACTTCGGTTTAGACACGCGGGCATCGTCGCCTTCGACCTCGTCAACATCGTCTTCCACCTCGGCGGTGAGGGGCGAACGTGGGCGACTTGTTCTAGGAATCTCCGAAGACTCGGTTGGGAGAGTGAATGCGTCTGTCCTGATGATGTTACCGACAACAGTGGCTGACCCTGGCTCGCGCGTCGAGGTGTTGCGCTTGATTGTCCGCTTGAACAGAGAATCAACTGAAGCATAGCTTGTCACCGAACGGCTGCCACCATTGGCAGATCCCGCTGACTGACTGGGCGAAATCACGAAGCTCGTCTGATCGGCCCGAGGCGAAATGGATTGTTCTTCATGCGCTGACCGTGAACCACCGGTTTGTTCTTGGTCAATTCCCCAGGCCCAGTTCGAGTCCCAACGGATGGCATTCTTCTCCCTAGATTCCTTGAATCTGGTTATTGCCTCATCGCGCTGCCTCTGCACGCCGTGTGCCCACCCTTCCCATTCCATGTCGCTCCTTGCATCATCGTCGGACACCGAGCTGCTGGTATCGGAATCTTCTCCATCAAACACCCCAGTCTTGTAGAGCAAGCTGCTGTTGGAATCCTCGTCTCCTTCGTCGGCCAAAGTTTCGGTCTCGGCGAGAGAGTGAAGACTTCTATGCCCTGTGATCACCGGGTTCGACCCATCTGGTTCCCAAAGGTCTTCAGCGTTGGACGACCGATCGTTCTCCTCGCCGTCGCTGGAGGAATCACCGAAGACGTGGTGGCTGACCGCAGTGCCCATGGATCCCATCCCAGCCCGCCGAGCTCGTTGGTACACCTTCCGTCTCCAGGCAGGGTATTTCACACCAACGATCTCCGTAGAAATAGGTAGTGGGGGCGACAGAGGGCGAGATGGCAGTGATGAATCAAATGAGATAAGTGACTGGGAAGAAGAGGGAGAAGAAGGAGGGATGATGGTTGGGTCGTGCGAGGCAAAAGAAATTGGTGAGGGCGGTCGGTTGAGATTGCTATCCATACTCGCATGCCGCTGAGTAGGTTGGCGGACAGGATCTGGAGCGGTCATAGAGGACCCCGAGTTAGGGAAAAAGCTAGAGTACGCCGTGGTCGGCGCCTGCAGATGTAGCAGCCTCAAGACATGCTGGAATACTAGAAGGAGCCGGGTGTCAGTGACAACACGACGCTCAACCAGTCGAACTCACAGTCACCGTCGCGCACATCTAAAACGATGAGAACGCCATTGTCCGATGATTTATCCTTCCTCTCTTGGCTCTCGGCTTCACCAGAACCGTTACCATCAAACAGCGTATCTGAATCCGGTGTCCCATCCCGCCACCTTTCTTGTCCTCCGTTTGCGTCTCTCGATCCTCTCCGCCACCAATTTCCCGACGTCCCGACCGCGCCGTCGGCCGTCTCTGGGAGGCTTGATCTCGGTTGCAGATGCTGTGCAGACTTCTCAGAACGAAACTTGATAGACACGATGTTGGTGGCTTCAGGACGGCCGTTCTCCTTCTCGTTCCCTTTAGAGCTCGACTGGTCGTGATGCGGTAACGAGCTAGTCAAACCGGCGGACAGGTGCTCCGCGCCGCGAATGGCTACCACAGAGGAAAGCGGCGACACATGGGTTGATTTGTCTCCCTATAGTAAAAAAGTGAGAAATCGGCTCATTCAATGAAGGACATCGCAATGCAGTGATACGGACTCACATCACGAGTTTTGCATAGCTTGAGATATCCTTGGTGGATGATGAGCCAACGAACGCGCCACTCGAGCTTCGTGCGGCGTTTCTTCGAGAGCTTGTCTCTCCGGATAAGATCCGCACTTCTATCATCACTTCCATATGGACTGCTCTCCATGGAGTCTCCTTTTCTCCCCGCACCATCGAAGTCGTCGATGTCCCTACTAATTGCTCTGAGCGCCCACACGCGAGCTTCAAAATAAGGCAAGACATAATGGTGAGGCAGGTGCCTTGGCAGAGGTACGAGGAACCCCGCCGTGTGCATCTCAAGCAGCTCATGGGGGTTCAGATTAAACCAGTCAAAATGGAACTGATCCTCCAGAATTTGGCCAGATGAGAACGCGACCAGCGTGTACTGAGTAGGGTGAGTGGTCTCCGAGAGCAGCTTGTCTTCGTGCGAGGACGACGAAGCGGCGCTGGTATGTGCGTCGGGTCTCGCGATCATGGGCACGACGGTGGTCGAACGACGAGGGTTGGCCGACCACTTGTACTGGGAGAACATCTCATCTCCGATGAGGTCTTCGTCTTCCTCGTCATACTCGTCTTCACCTTCGGACTGATGGGCTACAGTCGGCTGAGGCTGGGCTGCGAAGCGGATGGGCGATACCGCACGACGCCTCGAAGAAGTCTGGGCACGAGGCAGGTATGGAGTGGAAATGAAGGCGGAGGGAAATATCTTGGCTAAGAGATACCACTTGACTTCTGATATTTTCCATGTCGTGTCGATATGAGTGACCAGCCACTGGTCGGTCGGCACTAAGACGCAGCGCGATGTTACGGAGGTGTTCCACATTGTACAAAGGCTGCCTCTGCTCACCAAATCTGCAAGCTATAGGTATAATGTTTCTCCCATCCTGCGAGCTAGTCTGCAACGATTCCATCCTGTTCTTTCGGAGACGTCGCAGCTCCGAGCTAACGGTGGTTTCCGCGTAGTCTTTGAGTGTGTGCGAGATCGAAGGGGGTTGTCAGCAAGAGAGACGAATTATGTGGGGGGTATGTGCGTGGATATGGTCGTGAGGATATAAAGAGACCAAGAAACCGGAGGGAGTGTGATGGGATGGGCGTATTATGACAACCCGCGATTGCAGCACAGCGCGAACACACTAGTGTGCTGTAGACGCCCATTCGGTGCGATGAAGCGGTAGAAGAAGGTCCACCTTTCTCAGTTCTGTGTCCAAAATTCCTAAAGCGTTCCACCAGACTTTCCATCTTGTTAGATCAACCGTCAAAGTCCTCAGGGCCGTGCTCATATCTCGAACTCACGCCGCCGCCGGAAGTCTCAACTTCGAACAACAGAGCAGTCCCTTCTTCTCTTGGAAGAGCCATTTCAGCGAACGTTGATATCCTATGGAACATGAACACAAGAAATATTGTCTGAACGTAGACTGCATCTATAGCCGTGCATACAAACATGATACACATCCCTCCTAAAAGTGCAACAAACTTATTGATACATCCCGTGGCTTCAGATGCAGCTGTCAGCTCCTGATGTTCTTTGCGAAGAGAACCAGAACAAGGGACATACCTTGCGTCAAACTGATCCATCATGTCCAGCACCCTTACCAGATGCTTGAAACCCAACTTCTCGTGCGTGCCACTGGCGAGCGCACCCGCAGTTCGCACAACGTTCTTGATTTGTCGTCCATTGATCTTCTTCTCACCCAAGTCGCGCAGATCGTCGTGCGTCAAACCACCATTCGGGATATCGCCGTGGATCTTTTTGAGGAACGCGACCCAGATTTTGCGGCGCGCGTCCGGCGAGAGGTCGTGGTATCGCAACGACACATGGATACGAGACTGAAAAGCCTCGTCGAAGACACGGACTCGGTTCGTTGTCAAGAAGAGGATGCCGCGGAAGTACTCAAGGTGACGCAGGAAAACGGCTACCATGGCGTTGCGCTCGAGGTGCAACAACGACCGCTCCTCGAGGAAAACGTCTGCCTCGTCAATGAGCACCACAGCGCTCCAGGTCGCTGAGATCTTGAGAATGGTACTCAGACTGGAGTCGACACGCTCAGCACTAGTGCCAAGATCGCCAGCTCCCACCACGTATAACGGCTCTAACGATAGAGTTAGTAAGTTAGAGTTTACTGTGCGGTCTTCCTGATCAAGAAGATCTTCTTACTGCGTAAATCTGCGACGTTCGGTCAGTAATTGTTGCATACAGACGCCAAAGAAGACCCTGCAACTTACATTCGCTCATAGCTTCTGCAGTCAGACTCTTCCCTGTTCCGACGATGAGATTCGTGCACACTCCAAATCATATCGCAACAGGAATGACTCACCAGTTCCCGGGTTACCAAACAAGTTGATCACCAGTCCTAGACCCTTACCCTCCACGAAGTCATCGAATTTGGCAGCCGGGCCAGAATTGTGGGCTTCCACCAGTGTGGTGAGAATCGTCTTCTGCTCTGGCGGGATGACGAGATTCGCGTATGCTTCGTTGTTCCATTCGAAGGGTTCAACGAAGTCCACCACAAATTCCACTGTAAATCCGCGTTTCAGTACGACAGGCGAGAGATCTGGCAGGAAATGCACGTACACCACAGCTTGTCAGACAGACTGAAACCATATAGAATGGGGGTGGTGAGCATTAGTTCGTCCTCCGTAAGTTCTGTGACGGCCTCCGGTTCTACTTTAGGTGTTGTCGTGGACGTGCGCAACGCATGTCGGTCTATCTCTATGCCAGACAACGATTTGTGCACGATCGGGAACTTGTCGTAATTGGGAACAGTCTCTGCGAACGTCTCTGGAAGGTGCATTGAGTTCGGTGATGCTCTTGGGAAGAACCGGCAAGTGAGCACTTACTGCGATCTATCATGACTCTCGAGTTGACCTGGAAACAATTGAAATTAGAAAATCTCTAACGCATTTTGGAACTACTCACATTGCATTTCACGTATCCAGGCGGGTTCTTCCTATGCTGGTATGCGATGCCAGAGTATGCCAAATGATGCGCGCCGCCAGCCATTTCAACCCATTTCTTCCCTCGTGTGATGAGCCGCGTCCTTAACCCCTCGGGGCCACCAGGTCCAGCGTAGTACTGGATGGGAAACACACCGAGCTCGGAGATCTTCATCGCACCAACAAACCCTGGAATGTCCAAGACCGTACCCAAGCCGGCATACCCAAATCCAACTGAACCCCCCGATACCGGCTCTTTGCGCGTGCCGATGTCCACCTCGACGTACTCGACTACGAGACGCCACAAGAGCTTGGAGTATTCGTTGCCGTCAACGCCGGAGATAGTGAGCCCTGAGGGGTCGTAGGCGGCCGAGACGGCCCCCGGGCCAGAATCATGTTTCTGACATTTTTCAGCATGGATGAGGCGAACAGCGCGAGGCTCGTTGGTCGCGGGGCAGTGGATGTAAAGGATCGTCTTGCTGGGAACGAATAGTGCCCATAGGAGGTCGAAGATAATCTCTCCATGGGATAGGAGAGATGAGAGTGTGCTCAATGTATCAGAGTAGGTGGCGGTAAGATACGAAAGGAGATAGTGAAGGTGCGCCATAGTCGTACGCTCTGGCGCGTCGTCCGGAAGGCCTTCGAGTTTTGCTTCAATTGCCTCGCTATGATCTCGCAGCTCCGGAAGCCATCCTAGCAGAATTTGAGGATTGACCTTTATATAATGAGACACTCATTCAATCGCAGTCCGTCAAAGTGCAGAATGAACTTACACGAAGCGGTTTCGCGGTCCACGAGATGCCCTGGACGTTCCCAATAACCTCTTTCCCAACCTCTCTAAGCGCTTCACTGTGGATCTCCAAGACTTTGGTCATTGTGTATGACGTCGCTTTTCTATCTGGACCCATGTTCGAAGGGTTGAAACGACGAATGACCGTGAAAATATACGCGTCATATTTGCCTTTCTCCTTGGTGGGCTGCGCGACGGCTTCTGCAGGCGTGGGCTTGATCGTCCACTGACCCGTGAACAGGTCGTATATCTCATCGACATGTTTGACCTCTAGAACGGACCCAGGATCGCCTTTCGCCAAATCTTCTTCGGGCTCCATACCATGAGAAGCAGTATGGTCGTATTCGACGTATTCTCCTGCGGGCGCGGGCATTGCCATGATGGGCCCTGCGTTGGAGAGCGGCGGGCTCATGTCCCCAGAAAACATAGGCCCGCGACCGGACAACAAAGATATGGAGGCGGCATAGGGGTCCATGGCTGGATTATACATGATCAGCAGCAGTTTGTGAGTGAAGGCGTCGAGAGCGAGAAGAAAGCATGAGAACCGCCTTCGAGTAAAATCTCGCGATCGTGAGCAAGGACCCGTCACTCTGCCGACCACTGACCCCGGTCATCTCCTAATTGCATTACGATACAGCGATGCTGGCGCGTTGGGGCGGCGCTCGTCACGTACGATTGCAGAACCTAGCGGACTACTTACCTAGACCGC
This sequence comes from Steccherinum ochraceum, assembly GCA_004332605.1. Lineage (NCBI taxonomy): Eukaryota > Fungi > Basidiomycota > Agaricomycetes > Polyporales > Steccherinaceae > Steccherinum > Steccherinum ochraceum. Next base: position 81,980 of record RWJN01000071.1, read on the forward strand.
GCGAATAACGCGAGAATTGTTTTCGTGGTGGAAGTGCAGTCATAAGTTGACTCCTGGCCAAGTCGACGAGACTCGTATGTTCAAGCTAGGGCGTCGAGTCGTAGCGATGGAGGCGACAATCTCAGGGACAGCTCTACACACAATGAGAGAGGCCTTGGTGTGCACAAGGATGTTTTGACAGCGGTGCCAATAGCGGATGAAGGTAGAGAAAGAAGTTGACGCAGACAGGAGAGGCCTGCTGCCGCTTGCGTTTAATCCGTAGCGAAACAAGCGCCCGAGATCCGGCTGCGGTTCCGATCGTGCTGCGATCCTCATGTCTCTCCGACTCGCAGCAGCTGTGGGCGCGGTCGTTTTTTAACTTGAAGCTCGTCGGGAAACCAGTGTTCCATACAAGAGAAATACAACTGTGCGTCCAGAGGCTACGCGAACAGACTCCGCAATAGATCAGAAACACCCATGACTACAAGTCTACTACTCCTGCATCATCGCGTCTGCATCGACGTCATTCGAGGCTGCGTCCAAAATCAGTGCGCCCCCTCGGGACAGCTCACACCACTTGGGATACACCCGCTTGTACAGCGACATGCACACTGTATCCATCTGCGAGACCTGACCGTCGAAATGTGCCTTGAAGTAACCATGAGTTCCAAGAGACTCGCGAATGTGTCCCGTACGTCCCAACTTAGTGTGCAGTTGTATGGGTTTGAAGTAGTGGACGTCGTCTGCCAAGCAACACCGTTCAGCCTGTTTCTCAGCGGCCACCGCCGATAAAACCTCAACGCACCTGCACTGAAGAACATGTATCGCACGGTAGCAGTCTTCCTGTGCACCTTGAACGGATGTCCACTGAGAACTATTCTCTTGGCCACGACACGCGTCGTATCAGGGTCTCTATAGCTACCCATGCCAACCAAATCCGGAGCTTGTTCATCCCCCGTTTCTTTCAGGAGGATGCAAGGCAAGTTGCCGAAGGTGACTGGTCCGTACACAGTAGCAATAGATGTGTTACCGTGCCGGAGGTAGCGCTCAAATTTGTGGACGTTGTTCGGGCCCTTGCCTCCACCACGGGTGTGTTGGCTATAGGTGGGGTTGACACGGAACCGCCGTGCGCCGATGCACAGAATCAGAGGATCCTGAGTGGGCGGTCAGCGATGGAAGTCAATGCCAGTTGATACAACATACCTTGGACCTTACTGAGCCATCGTACTCGGTGTTGCGTTGGACCGAGAAGTTCAGGACGGACTTCTTATGTTCATGCTGTAACAAGCTGAACAAAACGAAGGGAAAGTGAATTCTCTGCGACGCTTCCGTCGGAACACCCTTCAGATAGATGGTGACGCGGGTGCCGGGCTAAAAGGGTATCAGCGAAGTGAAAACTTTGCGCATTGATGTACACACCTGAACAGCAGTGGTGTCTTCTTCCGCTCGACGGCGAACAGCTCGCTCGGTGCGTTTGTAGTCCTCAAATTGGAAGATGCGCGCATAATCCCGGGGCAGATTCTCAAATGGGTCCCACGGACTTGTTCTTAGAGATCGAAGACCTCGATATCTCTGGAAACGAGTACGAGCAGGGACGTCCATTGGTGTATCTATCTCGTCTGGAAATTGAGCGTCATCGTCTTCTTCCCGTTTACGATCTCGCCATGTCTTGAGCCTAAAATACCATCAACGATCAGCACAGAAGTGACGGGCAGATTCAGGGAAGCTCACTGTTCTCCTTCCTCCTCCATATCCAGATCCTCGAACGCGACCGTCCTACTATCCATCTCGGTGTCATCATCGTTCTCAGCCAGATCAACCATCTCCTCCGCTTCCTCCATCTCCATCCCATCTCCTCCCTCGCCTTCAGCCTCGTTATCGTCCTCGTCCTCGCTCTCGTCAATGATCCACGCCGCCTGATACTCGCTCATGCCTTTAGGTACCTTCTTTACTCGTTTAGGTGTCGTACTGGGATTCGCGCCTGGAACGCCGTCGTCAGGATGAGTGTAACCTTCGGCGCCGCGCATTTCCTCTTCCGTGGGCCAAGTTTGCTCGTTTACCATGTCGTCCGGGTCATTGCTAGAGACGAGGGAGTCTGCATCTTCGGCGTTGGGTTCTGCAAGGAGCGTCGACTCTACGTCCATGGAAGCTTGGTTGGAGTTCTTGTTTCCGCGAGGTAGAGCGGCAGACATAATCTACCAGATACCATTGATATGAGTTTCGCTTGTGACATGGATAGAATAAGAACAAACTTTGGCGACTTGGAAATCGCCGTACGTGGGCAAGTGTATAAGTCGATCACCCGACAGCGGTGCCCCACGTACAACGCCTGTCACTGCCAACAGCCCTTCGATCATCTCCACGCGTTCGCCGACAATGTAGCTGCGCCCGTCTCTCCACTTGACATCTTCGGGCTTGCCTTCACATAGGGCACGAGCAGCATTGAGGGCATCTGAGCTGGCAAGCAGGTCAAACACACGTTGCTGGCTAGGAACGAAGTACTGGATGAAGGAGAGCAGAGACTTCATGATGCCGGTTTTCGCTTTGGGCTCCATGGGCGAGGAGGGAGCTACCACCGTGACAACCTCGGGGAGACCTTGAGCTTGAAGCGTACGGAGTAGCGTGTCACCCCATGCATCTACTTCCACTTCAGATGACAGTGCAAACACTACGTAGTCGGCGACTTTGCAAGCGTCCAGAGCAGCGTATAGGTGTCGGTGGGGCAAAAGTATGAACTGTAGAGATGTCTTGAACCTCTCTGCTCTGCAACATTGATCAGGAAAGATAGAGAGATCGTTTAGGTTGGTCACGCACTTTAATTTCCACAGTCCAGCCGCAGGGCACTCCTCTGCAGATGCACTAAGAGCGTTTTTCAAGCTCTGCGCAACATCGCGAGCCCGTACATCCGCCGTCAAGGGTATGATCGCCACAATCCTTGGTGCTCCGTCCACTCCACTAAAAAGACGCGTCGCGGACACAAGAGCTTGACGTTTCTGTGACTGATGTTGCTTTGCTTGGTTTTTCCTATTCAAGCGATTTTGAGCAGATGAGTTGGTTCCGTTGCCAGCCTTCAGGTTCTCTCGCGCCAGTCGACCTATTATGTAGCTCGAGTTGAATGTCAAGAGCTTGATGGACTAAATGACTGACCTTTCGCAATCTCCTTGAGAGACCCTTTAGTGGCATGCTTTGACTTGAAAGGCTTATTTTGCTGCAAACAGGATCGATGAGCAATTGGAATATCTGGTGAGAACACGGAAGATCGCACTTGTTTGAGGGTTGGCCGATGGTGATGAGTGGCTTGCACCATTTTCTGACCGAGTACGATACTCTTCGGACGAGCAGGATGGCAGCGAGTAGCAAGGAGCGATCCAAGCCCTGAGTGAAGAGAATCGAAGTGCACAAGACGAGCAAGATTTCGGGATCCTGGATCTCCAAAAATTCGGATAACACGCGCCAATCTACCCGAGCGATCTGGCACTAATCGCCTCACTGATCCGCTCATTCAATCATCCTTGGTTCCTCTGACCACTCTCATCCCTTCTTGCTCTCGTACTGTCACGATGGGCTCGTATTTTTACGAGCTACCGACCACCGGTGCAATATCTTTTGCTGATTTCTGCCATGATGATACCACATCGTATGTCTCGTTCATAGCTGAGACAACCGAGGCACGCGCGAACCTCCGCGCCACCCTCAAAGAATCTAAACGATCCGATGGCGAGAAAGACAATCTCAAGCTTGTAAAGGTATGTCAGACTGACTATTCTGCTGGATTATTCCTAATCAAACTTCTTCAGGTTTTGGACGACTACATACCCAAACTGTGCGGGATTCTGGCGTGCGTGAAGAGTGGTGAACTTACGCTCAAATACGAACCAAGTATGTTGACCTCGTTCGCATGGTCACCGCCAGGGCCAATCTCACCGTTCCAGTCTTTAGCTGGCGAACCACCCTCTCGTCTAATCTCTTTCACTCATCACCTCGAATATCCTTCCCGTCACTCGCAGCTGAACTCGCGTTCACATTGCTAACTTATGGCATCGCCCTCTCCAACCTCGCGCGAGCAGCTGTGGTGTCGCTACGGTCGTACGAGTTTGAACACGCCATCAGCGATGCTGATCGCAAAGCCAAAGACGAACGCATCGGCTTTGCAGTCACACTCCTGTGCAAAGCTTCGGGAATATACGAGCATATCGCCAAGGAGGTGATTCCCGCATGGGACGATGCACGCCAGCGTGCCGCAGCATCAGGAACACCATGTCCTAATCCACCAGAGTTCAGCAGGGAAGTTCTTATAGGATTAAGCAAGTAAGCAGCCGTCTCAATCGTGCGGATTCAACACTAATCGTAACGGCAGGATGGCTCTCGCTGATGCTCAGACGTTAGCTGTCCGCAAACTACTCTCCAGGGCTGCTTACGACAGCACATTGTCACCAGGACCTCCGCTCCCTAAATCCCACCCTTCCCCCGCACTGGTCGCCAAACTCCACCTTGAATGCGTGTCTCTATGCTCGTCAGCTCGTGCTCTTGTGAAGACACCTGGATCTCGGCCATCTGCGCAGCAGTCCCAATCGAACTCGAGGTCTAAATTTAAGCTCTCTCTGGGAAGAGGGAAGGACATCGACAGAAATGCTCCCGCGCAAGTCGACCAGGGCGAGAGTCACGAAGTTGTACCAGAACTGAGGAGGTACCTTGCTGACGAGACAGCGTACCACAATGCTATGGCGCACAAGTGGCTTGGCGTCGATGCCGGAGAGAACGGGGGTACGTCTAAGGGAGGGATTGCCGTTGGATTCTTGGTGTGGGCGAACAGTGAATTGGAAGAGCTGAAGAGCGGTAGTCTGAGTCAAGGCGGTGTTGCCGCTATTGGGTTCACTGATAGGGAGAGAGACATCAGAGAGTCGCGCAAAGCGAAGGTTATCATGGAGTTGGAGAGGACTGACACTTTCTTGAAAGGGTATAAACGGTTGAACGATACAGTAAGCATTATGCTGACCCATTGTTTGCGTGTCCGAGCAGTAATAACCTGTGCTCCAGGTGGCTTTCCAAACGGTCCCATCACAGTCCGAGCTACAAGCTTCAATACCGGCAGGGCGTTCAGCAGTCGCCCAAAAATCGTACCTGCGTCCTACTCCAGAATTTGGTCCTGGATCAGTCGAGCACACTCGACGTCAAGTGGAAGAACTTGAATTGCTTCAATCGTCAGCAACTGCCGGCACTGACGATACGCCACAGTCTATAGACTCAGGACGATCGGAGGGAACATATGCCGGTGCTGGGTCGTACTTCTGATTGCCATCATTATGATTCGTATGGCCTTAGGCCGTGTAGGTCACTAATCTGTACGTCACTCGAAAAGCGATTCCCGTGTACATGTCGGAAGGAAGGAAGCCCCGTATTTGTACAATGTCCTCACATAATAGTCTTGTCTTCAGCTTGCGCTTCTCGATGGCCTGGTTTACTGCTCCTCTAGGAACTTGTTCACTTCTTCCTTGATGAATGCATCATCCGCATCGTTCAACCCAGCAGCCGCTATGCATGTAGCTTTGAGCAGCGCCCTACGACGGGGAAATGATTCCGACATACCTTGGTGACCCCAGTCGGAATTGATCACGACCATCCTAGCGTTCTTCATGTGCTTTAGTTCGGCCTCGTTATCTTCCGGCTGCATCGACATACATCAGTACGGGTTCACCTGTGAGAAGTTGGCGCGAACCGTGAAGAAGAGATCAGTATTGCAAGGCATGATCAAGCCCTTAGGCCTGATTCTTCCAAGGGCAGCCTCCAGATTCCCATCTCCGATGACTTTCTCCTCCTTAGTCCGAAGACTAACGTCCCTGACAGAGTGAACATCCAGTTTCGAGATGTCTCCGAGGTTCCAGGTCTCGAGGAGAACGAGTAGATCGTTTGCATCCCATGCAGCGAGGTATCCGTCCTCCCATTCACCGCGAAGAAAATTGTCCACGTCGTTATACATTCCGTTGAAAAGGAACATCTTCTTGCGATAGAACTAGATATCAACTGTGCATGAGCAATGTCACCATGGCTGGGTAAGGAAAAACGTGCAGTCTGGCTGTAAGTCCAGGTGCTGAAGACGCGGCAGAACGACCTGATCCCTTGCGTCGCCTGCCGAGTGTAGTGTCCGCCGTGGAAGTCCGTGGAGTTGACCATGACCGATTTGAGACCTGCGATCATGCTACACACCGTCCGCATGAGAGTAGGAATAATGAAGTGAACGATAAATAGACGTACGCCTTGCTGTGGTCGCTGGTTTTGGCTGCGCCACAGAGCGCAATGAACCTATAGAAAGGCTGTCAGAATGCATGCAACGCTCGGAATACATATCGAACTCGCCTATCAACGAACTGTGGGTACATGGCGGCCCAGTAGTACGCTTGCATGGCACCCATTGAGAACCCGATAACGGCATAGATCTTCTCCAATCCGAGCTTCTTCGTCAAAACGGCATGCTGGGCACGACTAAATTACAATTGAAGCATTCAGAACCGAGTTCTGCCAGTGCATAATATAAACGACCTACATATTGTCCTCATACGTGACCTTAGGGAAGTTAGGTCCATCATAAGGCGCGGGCTTGATTCTTAGTGAGCATGTTGGACTGTAAAAATCTCAGGTGACCAGACAAACCGTGTTCGACGGCGAAGACGACTGCAAGCTGACGTGAGCAAGTAGGAGCTCATGACTGGCCATAGCGGGCGCAGGACGTACCTCTCCGTTCGAAAACAACCCGAAAGTGACAATGTAGTACTTCGACGGGTTCAACACCTACAGACCGCTTAGCGACAAGAACACTGGATTCGAGGTCCCAGCTACCTTGTCTTCGCCGATCATGTAGTCTTGACCGATACATCCAAAATCTAGGTGAACGCGATGAGCCATCGGTGGGCCTCATAGTGGCAGCGCCTCACTGTCCAAGCGGCCGGTGTAACACGTCGGAAACACAATGGCCGGATTCTTGGGATCGCCATAGGTTCTATATGCCGTGACAGCATCAGGCAAGACGGCCCCAGCCAGAGTAAACCTGCCGTGGTGGTAGAAGAGAACTTGAGGGCGAGACATTGTGAGACGAACTGGATAGGAGAACACCGCGAGACCCTCTGCATGTTTGCATCTCATATATGTTCAGGACACCCCTTCTCACATCCTTTGTCGATGAGAAGCGGAGCTAGTGAGCATATTGAGGACCGCGTGACGAGGCTGTGAGTTTCCGTCGGTGAGAAATTGAATCATGGGTTCAACGTTCAGTAGCGGAAGGAATTAATGGTAGGCTCGTAAAACCTGCCCGCTCGCCGAACCTCGCGTCTATCTAAATATGGGCAGGGGAAGACGCAACCTTTAGATCGTCCTGGGGCACGCTCTCGGAAGTTTCCGTCCAATGCCGAGGGTGGCCGAGAGCGAAGCGCCGGCGGCCAGTGAGCAAGGGCGGCGTGTCGAACAGCGTCGTTTGAGCTGTCCCGCCGTTTTCGACAGCTTTCTTGGATTGGTACGGATACATAGGATATATATTCGCGTTGTACCGAAATTTGTGGGCCTCAATCGCAGAGAGGGGCTCAAAAACACGTCGAGAACGTCCGCGCTCGCCCAAATCAGGCAACGCGACGGTATCTTACCGCTTTTACGTCGTCGGAGCGTT
>RWJN01000071.1:89707-99789 GCA_004332605.1 Steccherinum ochraceum
CTACTTCTCCTGACTCGGTCGGCGAGTCCTGGTTCGGGCCGCAGCGGCGGACACCCTTAGGACGTAATAGCGTCGGGGAATGCGCGCTGGCTGTCGCGCTGGGGCGCATCAAGTCCGCCGCGCATCAAACGCGTGGCCTGATACTAGGTGGTGCGTCTGGGCATCGAATAGAGTTAGTCAACTCCTCTTCTCATCCATAACATAGCCCCCCCTGTCCAGACGTACCATCCTCTGTGTTATGGTTCTCGACTTCACCAAGTACTCCGACGCCGAATTGGCTCAAGCTCAAGCTCTAGGTCTGCTCCCTGCCGCGGATGGTCTTAGGCTGGAGATCATCCATTACTCGGTTTTGCGACTGACGTTGCAAATCCGAGCGCAGCCGTCGACCGAGGAGAGCGCGTTGGCGGAAATGGATAGGATACTTCGTGAGTGACACCGTCCTTCTTGAGACGCGTCTTGCTGATTGCGCCTCTTCCCTGCAGATGGTAATCGCCAGTTCATAGCCGTCCTGCGTCGTAACGCTGGCGACGTCGCGTTTCCTTCGGTCCTAGAGGCGTTTATCAGGTGGGGAGATCGAGCAGAAGGCGGGAGTGAACCTCGATATCGGTCTTTTGAAGACTTCCTGGCCCGAGAGATTCGTGGGTCCCTCATGGAAGGGTACCCTTACAACGCCCTTCGGATGGTTTGGGACCACGCGACCTTCCGAGTACCCGCGCCCGAAGACGTGTACGGGTGGGGTTTCCCGACTTCGCCGCCTCCTACCTCCGTCGCAGGACTATCGCAAGCGGGGAATCGACCTGGGGTTGGGGAGGCAGACGAAGAGCGTGACGATGGAGGGATGGACGACGAGCGGGACGAGCTGGAGAGCGAAGGAGGAGGAGAAAGAGGAGCGGAGGGTGAAGGTCACGAGTCAGAAGACGAGGTAGACCGTCTGTTCGGTCAGCTCTCCGTGGGTAGGGGAGTATCGAGGTGAGTTCCACTTTCGGGGTTGTTGGTGCTCGTATGCTGATTTAGAACGCAAAAGTCCCGCTCCGGAGGACCTGACGAGGCACTCTCCTGAGTTCTCGCTTGTCGAGAGACAAGGAGAGCCTCTCTTCCTCCCAGATCCTTCGGACGCGGATGGCTTGACTCCGTGGCGTCGGTCGGCTAAGCCTTTCGATCCGTTCAGGTTCGATGAGACGGACGTCTCCCTGACGCCGCCACCACGCCCTCGATCTCGACAAGCTCCGGCTCTAGTTCGAGTGGACTCGCCGCTGCCTGGTTCGGAACGCGAGTCCGAGTCGTCTGGTAGCGTTCCAAGTGCTCCTACGGGGCCGAGGCGCATTAGACTGCTGCCTCCTCGGCCAGCTCCATCAGCGGTAAGTGATTGGCTGGGGTAGTATTTCGAAGTGGCTCACGGAGGATGGTTTCCGTAGGGGTCGTCGTCGTTGTTGGCGACGACGGAACCTCCCTTGGTCATCACCCTCCCGGTGTTGGCTAATCTTCGACGCCAGGGTGGCGGCCGAAGAGCTCAACCTCCCCCTCCTCTTGTTCCTTCGACTTCCGCGTCTCGTCGGCCATTGAATCCAGCGGGGACCTATCGCGGGATGAGTCGATGTGCGAGGTGTCGAGAGAAGGAGGTTCCCAGTTGTGTGGTGGATTCGGCTGGGAGGGCCTGCGAGCAGTGTCGAAAGGCGAAGAAGCTCTGCTCGTTGGCGGAGATTACGGGGCGCCCTCAAGTGCGGCCTCTACGAAGTAAGTTTGCTTCTTGTGGAGTAGTCGGTTCCTCTTACTTACTTCCGTTTCTTTTCAGCGATCGCTGTCCCAGGTACGTCGCGAGGGGTTGCGGCTTCAAGTTCTCGCACGTCACCCCCCTGCTTCCAACGCCGTCGTTGACGGCCGGGTCCACCGCTGGATCAGAGGAGTCGGAGTTCGTGTACAACGGCCTCCTAGGTCCGATGGGATTGGATTCCTCTGGTTCGCAGGTAGGGCTTGACAGTGATGACGACCAGGACGAGGTGGGAGAGGGCATGACGGAGGAGGAGAGGCGGGTTGCAAAGCGGATGGGGAAGCGCAAGGCCGAGTGAAATGATGTGATGAAGTGGTGAGGGTGTGTCGGAGACGGACTGCTTGAATGTAAAATAGAATAATTTCTTGGAAATCTTTCTTGGATCAAGGAGTGTTGCATATCGAATCACGCGCTGAGTTCTCAGTGTCTTGGAGTGAAAATTTAACTTGAATTATGCTAGATAGCGTATGCGGTGTTGATATGAGGTGCAGATCGAGGAGAGCGAGTGAAAAAAAAATTAAAATGACCGTGGAGAGTGGGGTAGTGGATTAGAGGGTATCATGCTGGGTATATCTCGAGATTATGACTGTCTACGCTCAAATATCCTCGCCCATATCGACATCCTTCCCCGTCTCCTTCCTTCGAGCTGCGTCCTCGGCGCTGATGCGCAAGGCTTGTTGAAGGTCTGCGTCATCTTGAGGCATGGAGTCATCGATAGCCTCTACCCCCCCTGAGCGGAGATAGTCATGAGCATAGAGTCGCCCAGAACGATCGCGCGGTAGGTACGAAAAGAGCGGGGAATACTCACTGAGAGTAGGCGGGGCGGGCGTGGTGGAAGATCCGGCAGCAAAGGGATTGACGGACGTGGCTGCCAATGCAGTGGCGGTCATGACTGGCGCGTCCGGCGGGATGTAAGCAGGGTCTGCGGCCAGAGTGAGCTGGGTGCGGAAAGCGGCCAGGAAAGCGGGATCATCGGGACTGGGGATGGGAGTGGTCTGGGGAGAGGGTGGCGGCGGTGTTGGAGTGACGAAAGCGGCGTTTAAGGCAGCGGATCCGCCGACGTATGGGACCATCGCGCCGGGGTTGTTGTCGCCCGGGGTCTGCCAAGCCGCATCCCATGTGATCGAGCGGAAGTATTCGAGGAGGCGGTGATGCCCATCCTCCGTAGGAACGTGGGTGGCCATGTATTCTTGGATTTGCATCATCCAGACCAGGGTCTCTCGGCCGAGAGCTTGCGCCAGGGAGATGTAGTAGCGGGCGGCTTCGATGGAAGGGAAGTCGTGATCGAGGGGATTGAAACCCAAATTGGTGGGAAAACGAAAGAGGGGTGGGAGTGGTGGGAGATTGAGCTGGGCGAGAAGTTCAGAAAACTCCGCCGTAGGGGTAATCTAAAACGAAGGTGATTATCAGACGCGATGCTGGCGTGGTGCGGTGTGTATGCGTACCTGAGCGCGCTGAAGATGAAGATTGAACCACAAGGCGTCCACAGCATCTCGTCGAACACGCCATGCATCACGAAACTGATCATAATAGAAGAGAGTGTCAGGGAAGCGGAAATCATAGAGGCTGCCCAGAAAGGGGTTGGATCCGAAAACATAGAAGGGTATAACTTTTGAAGGAATTCCACCGACGCGAAGATCGCGCAGCAGAACAGAATGTGACGGTAAGATACTCTTGCGTCCTCCGAGACACATAGCGGCGGTGAAAGTGAGTGAGAATGAAAGAGTGAGAATGAAAGAGAGAAGAGAATGGGGAAGCTGAGGTGAAAGAACGTATTCGAACGACGCTGCTTAAGTACCAAGTGGAGGTCGACCCCGTTGGGGAGGACAGGTCTTCGGCAAGCGAGCGGGTAGCTAGCGAATGCGTGGTCAAGGCGTGTTGGATCGGTAAGAATGGTGCTAAAGTCGTGTAGCACGCACGCAGCGGGCATGAACCCTGGTACGGGCCTTACGGGCCTGCCAATCCTTCATGATCTCAGGTGCGTTGCGTAGCTGGTGACGGGTTAACCATTCGTCCGCTTCAGGGCCGTAACCCTTGAAGCGTGTCTTGAAAATCGGGGTTTTACGACCGTTACGGCCGCTCCGAGTCTTCTCTTGAACGATCATTTCGACTTCGTACTCAGGGAGAGCCTGGAAGTCAGCGCGGCCTAAATCCTTACGAGGTCGATCCCCGAGCTCTGGCGGCGATTGCTCGTAGCGTTCCAGGTGAGCAATGTTGACGACCGGATGCATACCATAAGATTCTGGTAAGCGGAGTTGATACGAGACGGGGCTGAGCTTTCGGTTGATCTCGAATGGACCGTCGTATCGCATTTGTAGCTTCCGACCGCGTCCCTTCTCGGCACGCAGAAGTTCCAAGGAGTGCGCGTTGATGACCACAAAATCTCCGACTTGGAACTCGGTCTTCAAGCGACCCTTGTCATACGATCGCTGCTGGTAGATCTGGGCTAAGAGCAGCGACTCGCGCGCCCTGTGGCGTGCCTCTTGGAACCCTTCAACGAGGTCGCTTGCTACAGGGTGAGTAGACTGCTGCGAGTCCTCGGACGAAGGTCGCTGGATTGCTTCCTTGTCCGCTAGGTAGTTACCACTGGTGCGAGGCTCAAAACCCCGCAACAGGTACGCTGGGGAGAATCCGGTGGAGGTATGCTGGGCTGAGTTGTAGGATAGTTGTAAGGCATGCAACTTACTGGCCCAGTCGTCCCGAGCTGGACTGACGTATGCCCTGAGAGAGATCTCCAAGCCTTGGTTCAGAATCTCTGTTTGGCCATCCGCCTGGGGGTGGTATGCAGTGGTGAGAGCGCGTTTGACATTCATGAGGCGGCAAACTTCTTTCCAGAACTCGCCTCGCCACCGCGTGTCCCGATCTGAGATGATCTGTCGAGGAAGACCATACTCTGAAAAGACATGTTTGAACAACAATTCGGCGGTCTCCTTTTCGGTAATGGTCGTAGAACACGGAATGAAGATTCCGTACTTGGTAAGTTTGTCCACTATGACTAGAACATTATCAAATCCGTCCGATAGAGGCAGTTCAGGTATGAAGTCCATTGAAATAATGTCGAATGGTTGCGTCGGAATGGGAATGGGTTGGAGAAGTCCAACTGGAGCATGTCGGCGGGGTTTAGCCTTCTGACAGATGTCGCATGTAGATACATATTGCTTTATATCGCGAGACATGCGTGGCCAGTAGTACGAACTTGCGATTCGATTGTATGTGCGATGATATCCCGCGTGGGCCGCTTCCGTGATGACATCGTGACATTCCTTGATGACTGGCAAGCGTAGTGAGCGGGGTACGCAAAGACGCGTGTTTCCAGTACCATCCTCAAAGAACATGAGTCCCTCCGTGTTGAGTCCAAAACGCCGCATTAAGGGATCTAAGATTTCGTCACCGGTTTGCAAGGTGGAATAAGTATCTTTCCATGCATCGTCCTCCTTATAACCGGTGATCCAATCTTGACGTTCAGACTCATCAAGAGAGACGACTAAAGTGTGATAAGCCGAGGTAGAGTAATGAGCGTCGAAAAGACCAGAGGTCTCGGCCGAAAGACTGATAGGTTCTGGAGCGGGGTTGTCGTCCAGACTAAAGGCGTGATTTGAGGCTACCTTGAGGAGTCGTTCCTCAAAATGGTCACTAAGTTCGGCGTACATATCCTTGATGGGGTCCTCAAGCTCGGCCTGAAGTGATATGGGCGTGATGCTATCCGTATTCGGTCCGTCTTGGGCTGGAACGCGTCGTCGCAACCGCGATATCGGGTCAACGTTAGAGTGAACACGACCTGCTCGGTGCACGATGCGCAGGCGGGGATATGCAGCAAAGACGGTTCCCCAGGTAAGTAGACGGCGGTTAACGTTCTGAAAAGTCTTACTCCAGGTTAATGCGGCGTGGTCCGTAACGGCGGTGCACTCGGCCCCTTCGATGAATACTTGGAATTTGATGAGGGCTTCCTTCAGGGCGAGGGCTTCTCGTTCGGTGGGAGAATAGTTACGTTCCGCAGCCTTGAGAATGCGAGACCAGTATCCGATGACCCGTTCGACGTACACGATAGTATCTTCAAAGTCTTTGGCCCATTCTTGCTTAAGGTCGGAGTTGATGGGCTCGTCCGGAATCTTCACAAAGAGCCAAGCTACGCTTTCTTGCTTGTCGAATGCTTTGCGGAGTCGCGCATACAGCTTTGTACCTTGCAGATCCTTGACTTTGATGGGCTGAACTTGCTGGAGGATACCCGCTAGTCCATAGTCACAGGCATCCGTATATAGGCGATAGGGTAGTTCAGGCATAGCGTAGGCGCGAACAGGAGCGTTGGGTAGGACCGACTTACAGAGATCGAATGCTTCCTGGTGTACTGCTTCCCAACGCCATCCCAGTCCATCCTTCTTCAGAAGGGAGAATAGAGGTGCCGCGATCCAAGCATAGAAGGGGACGTAAGCGGAGAAATAGACCATCATTCCCAGGAAGGTTTGAAGTTCCTTTACATTCCTTGGTTCGTCAAGATCGACGATGGCTTGAACCTTCTCCTTGTGAGTCGAGATGCCTAGGCGTGAAACCTTCTGTCCGAGTAGGAGCAATGATTGATACCCTAAATGACACTTCTTCGGTGACAGTGTGATCCCAGCTTGGCGGATAGCTCCCAGAACTTGGTCTAGGTGAAGTACGTGATCTTCGAACGTCTTGGAGAATATGACAATGTCGTCGATGTATACTAACGCGAAGATCCATAGAAACGGTGCCAAAATGCCCTGCATGACTCGTTGGAATACGCTAGGACCGTTGTGATATCCAAAAGGCATCCGGCGGAATTGATGGAGGCCTCGATGCGAACGAAAGGCGAGTTTATACCGATCTTTCTCTGCCACGGTAAGCTGCGTAAACCCCGACAGAGCGTCCAAGGTTGACAGCCATTGAGAACCTTCAAGGGCTTGAAGAATATCGTCTTGTCGGGGAATAGGGAACTCGTCTCGTACTGCTTGCTCGTTGAGCTTCCTTAGGTCGATGACCATCCTGGGCTTTCCGTTCCTGTAGACTATGAAGACTGGCGCCGCCCATGGACTCTTAGAGGGCTCAATTACTCCTAGACGTAGCCAATCGTCCATTTGCTGGTCAATGACCTCTCGATTGGCGGGGGACATCGGAAAGGGAGCGAGGGAGACCGGCTTGGCGCCAGGTTTCAGAGGAATCTCTACTTGAGCATCGTGATTACCTAGCCGGCCGTTGAGACTGAATACGTCCTTGTGCTTGAGAACGATGGCTGCTAGAGCGTCCCTTTGATCATCGGTCAAGGTTTCGTTGAAGTCAACTTCCTTCAGAAGATCGGACTCCGCGATGACCTCTGGCGGGGTTTCTGCGGTCTTAGGTCCCCCTTCCAATGGCGGCGTCGATGCTGGGTCCTCTTCTAAACTCTTCCCTCTTGCTGTGATGAGGTCCTCCGCGACACTAGTAACTGTGTTAGAAGTCAAACCGACTAGAGCGAGCGCTTTAATCAACTCCGCCTTTTCCTTCATTTCAGCGAGTTCGGAGTCCTGATATCGCGATTGTTTGTCCAGGTGTTCGGACGGTAAGAAGGACTGTCCTAGGGCTTGGTCCTTTCGAATCGTTACAGGCTCGTCTGAAAAGTTAGTGACGAAGACCTTCTTGCAGTTAGCAGTGACTAGGGTGGATGCGACGCCATAGATGTTGTCGCGTCCTTGACTAGAATGAAATTGTCTCTCGATTAACAATTCCTTCTCGTTGGCGAAGTCGGCGTTGATTCGAATCGCCTTGGAAGACTTGGGTGAAATGACTGAGTCTTCATGGGCTGTGACTAACGTGTCGCGGCGGGGTTTCGGTGGTATCCCGCTGCGAGATTTGACAAGTCGTTTCCGTTCCATGGGTGAGAGAAGCTCTTGAATCTTTACTGCGAATGCTCGTCCTTGGTCGTCGACCATTGAAGGAGCGGTAGAATTCTCCACCTGTAACGACAGTCCAGTCTTACCAAATAGAATTCGACTTTCCCCCTCCTCTCGCAAGATAGAGAGCGAGTATTGATCTGCGAAGTCGTTGCCTAATATAAAAGGAGTAGACATCCCCTTAACTACATAGGCTTCGACCTCTAAGGATACGGTTCCTCCGGGCGTAGAGAACTGCAGATCGATATCCACAAACCCCGAAATGCGAGCATTTCCAGTGACTTGAATGAGATTGATGCGTTGACCGCTCCGAATCTTAGGACTGCACTTCATGGCTGCTAATGTCTTCGCTGAGATCAGAGTGATGTCAGAACCTGAGTCTAGAATCACACTAGTAGGATCGTCTTCTGAAGGTCCTAGCTTCGCGTATGCTCGAGTGGCCTTCGACCCCAAGAAAGAAGTGCCTGGCGGTCGGGACATCCATTTGGACAAGCGTAGGGGTTTCTCCTCGTTAATGGTGGTTCCGAAGCGTGTTTCTGCTAGCAATCGTCGACCAAGACGTCGGCGAGAGGAAGGGTGTTGGGATGGTTGAACGTAAGCGTGATTAACCGTTGCGGTGAATGTTACCGGTTCCGAAGAAGGGTTGTCGCCCTTCGGTGCCGCAGTCTCATCCTTAGATCCATCGATCGGACTGATGGAGGATTGTTGAGAGGCGGTAGACCGAAGGGCTTTATGAAAATCCTGCTGAGCGTCGGCCTCGGAGTCCGATGGATTATTCAAGTAAGCGTCCTCGTAATCTTGCTCTGCTTCGAATTCTTCTGGGGATAGAGTTGCCAGATTAACTCGAGCGAGTCGCTGACCCTTCCTAGAGTACTTGCACTCGTTATCCCAATGCATCTCAGACCCGCAGTGGCGACATCCTCGTTTTTTCAGGTCCTTGGGAGTGTTCTTCAGCTTGGACACGGTAGAATCGTCCTTAGGGTAAGGATAGGATCGTGGAGTGGTTCCCGCCACTAGATTAACGTGAGTACGATAACGATTGGGGTAGTGGCTCGGAGCCTTCTGCGGTGGCGGGGTTGATTTAGGAGCGGCCGGTCCGTGACTGGTCAGGATTTGTTCGTAGAAACGAATGTTATCCTGCAGAGCTTCTACTGTACGGAGCGAGTGTGCGCCCAGCACGGTTGACCATTCTACAGGCGCGCAAGCCAAAATCTCGTTGATAAGTTCTGAATGGGTGTATTCGAAGACGAGCTCGAGCAGCTCCAATTTCCGAATGAAATACTCCGACGGTGTCTCGCGGGGGTTCTCGCGGTCTCTGTATTGCGCTTGGTTGGCCTTCGACTTCTGCCTATCGAGCCATTCACGATTCATGAAATGTTTGGCTATAGCAGCTCGGAGACTACCCCAGTCCTTCTGAACTTCGGTTCGATGGGGTCCGGTAAGAGAATAAAACCAATTTTCTGCTCCCTTTCGGAATCTTCTGGGAACGATGCGCCCGAGTTGCTCAAACATGGTAGCGGAATGGGTGCTGATCTCGTTGACTTGGAGCATCCATTTAGCGAGGTTGTCGACATTTCCGTCCCAAGTGGGCACGGTATCTGGTTTCCACTTCATGTCAAAGTGTTCCACCTCCGATCGACCATCTCGATTGCTACTGCTGGAGTTCCCTCCGAAATCGGGGTTTCCACCGTTTCCATTTCCTCCACCTCCTCCTGGGTTTCCGCGGTCTCCGTTACCTCCTCCGTTTCCGCCTCTGCGACGGCTATGGGTTGGCCTCTCTGGAGAACGAGCGTTTGGGTCACGAGCCCAGCGAGGTATCTTGACAGGCGGCAGAGCTGGTCGGCCCGAAGGGTCCACTTTGTCATCGTCCGAGCTATCAGAAGGATCAGGGTCTCCAGGGGCTGCAGCGCCGGCCATGTGGAGAGCGGGGATTCCTTCGGCTCCAAAAATCTCCGTCATGCGTCGGCCTGGGCGAGGTAATCCTGTAATACTTCGTTTTCCCTTGCTGAGTCGAGCATGATCTTGAGGAGGGTTTTGAGTTGGCTGCTGACGTTGGTCTCTCCTTTGATTAACGGGTTCTGGCGCAACGTCTTCACCTTCGAAGCCTTCAGAGTCACTATGAGATGGTTCTTGTCGGAGCGAGCTCAGAGACGGTCTTGCAACCGGGGTAAATGATGAGTCTCGGGGGCGTTGACGACGTGGCGGGGTTGATTGATGGGGAGGGAAGTTCCTGGAAAATTCACTCGGACCGCGATCCTCGTTCCTTGCAGCGGAACGTCTCTCTTGAATTTCTTCTTCGTCTAAGTACGAGAGGGATTGAGCGTATCTGGGTGAGAAATTGAGAGTCCTTTGAACTTCTTCCTCCGACGCGTCGTGCCTCAAAGGTGTTGAGACGCGTCAATCTGTAACGTTACATATCACTAAGACTT
>RWJN01000710.1:0-10697 GCA_004332605.1 Steccherinum ochraceum
CCACCGAAGGAGCATCATGAGTGCAGCCACATTGAGGCCGATGACTGTCATACTGCCTTCGTACCGAACGAAATGCTGGCACCTGTGGACCCACAATTCAGGGATATGGATGTGTATCAGCATGTACAGCGGTAATATACCTCTGCGAAGAGCATCAGTGAGCTGGATACTACGAGGCAGGTTTGAGCGTAACACGTACCTCCGGGGTCCAAGATGGGGACATGTATGCTGTGGGGGACGGTGTGAGCACGAGTATATGCCGCATATTGTCACGTTGCATACCAAAGAGATTGATGATGAAGCCAAACGGACTAAGATAGCGATTGATAAAGAACAGCCAAACGACTGGGAGCGCATCAGCATTGAGTACGGTATGAAAGGTAAATGATACGTACTTGGACCCTTCCGCCCCATCCAAATATATTCAACCTGAAAGATGAGAACGTGTCCTTGTGTGTAAATAGGCGATGTCACCATACCTCGTCGCCCAGAGTGATGATATGGTCCCAGACCAGAATCATGAAGCTCACGAAGCCCATGTACACGGTGACGCGCCTGCAAAGAGAGCACCATAGTGAATCTGAGATAGTACGCCAAACGAAATCAACACATACGTCTGCGCCAAGTCCGTCGGCAGAGGAAGAACGTCGTTGGCCATGTTCGCAGTGCACTGGAGCCCAGTGGGTCGGTGAACAGACCCAGCGACGGTAGGGCGCGTTTATATCTCGGTTTCGGTTTGTCTTCTGCTTCGCGAAGTGACACAGGCATCAGCACTGCGCGAGGAGCAGTTGGACTTGCGCCACCCCCGGGTGATTGCACGCGTCCAAGGAGTGGGCTTGCGAGCTGTTGCCGTGCGGACTGGGGGAAGAAGAAGCTGGAAGGAAGCAAGTTTGGGAGCCGAAAAAACCAACAAACAAGGCAGAGAGCAAAAATATGGCTTCGCTGCCATATATACCATCCGGCGGAACAGTGGAGGCGCAGGAAAATGAGATAGCCACTGCCCATGGGGTAAAACCGGACTCATAGGACGTCTTGGCGCTTTGGTCGCACAGGCGATGATTGGGTCCGATTTTGGCTTCATCCGGAGGTCACTGGGTGGTTGGAGGCGTCCGTTTGCCTTCTTTTCGTCGTGCAGCGCGGGTCTAGAGAGCTTTCTCCAGGAGTTGTGATCAAATACTGTAAATGCGTGTGGCTGCGAACACCCCAGGACTTGCCGATCTTCGCAGAGCACCCCCGTAATTTGCACCTCCACGATGTCCAGCTCGCGAAAAGCAGCCCGGCGCGTTCCCACCCCCTCTGCTTGTCCTTCGATTCCAAATCACACACGGAGTAGCTTCTGTCTTACGAGAATGATGCAGATGGTCGCGATGAGATAACAAACCCAGCATTGGACGCTCACTGCAGACGGGGCATGGGTAATGACGCTCGTAAGATGGTCGCGGTACCAGAGTTTGCGGACTTCTTTGTGTATTGGAAGTCGCGGCGAGTCCCAAAACCGCAACCACTTGTCCACAAAGAGATATCATAATCCAATAAACATAGGGTATTTGTAAAACGTACATATGGAAGATAGTCCGTGTGCAAAGGTCAAGCATAAGAAATGAGTCCAGATCCGTCATGACAGGATCTACGTGATAAAGCGTCAACAAAAGAATGGGAACCACGCCGCACACCGCGCTACAGTAAGGAGAATACGTACCGCCAATAGCACCACGGCGACCACCACCACTAGGACCAGCATCAAACACAGAGCTCGCCGTCCTGCACGTCGTTGGTACTCATGGGCAGTGGTAAGTTCCTCAGCTGCGCCGGCAGTGTCAACAGCTATCGATGATATGTTGGACTCAATATTGTCTGAAAAGTTAATCATTAGCTTGAATCCTCGGCACACAGAAACACACATAGACGCTCTTACCCAACATCCCACCCTGCTCTTGAACCAGGGTACCAAGGTCGCGGAAGATCTCAGACAACTCATGGATCCCCGTTTCAATCTCTCGAATCTCCACTTCACGTTCCTGGATGAGAGATTCCTGATGAGCCAGCTCCTGCGGAGAAAGCTGATTCTGGAGGAGCTGAGCTTGGCGCTGAGACGGGGAAGAAGTACTCGGCTGCTCCTCACTGCGGTATCATTGATAACATGTGAGCACATTGCGAGAAATCATGACGTAGGGACTGCACGCACGGCGCTGATTCTTCCTCTATAGCAATCTTTACACCCTCAACGACAGTCCTCTGTCTCTCTGCACTAACTTGCTGCGCGCGTTGGAATGCAACAAGGGAAACTTGGAAGTCATGAGAGGTCTTCTGAACGGACGTCTTGTATCGGGGCTGTACGGGAGATTAGATGAATGCCTCGCGGAAGACATGGACGGGATCGGATAGAACGCACCAAAGTGGTTTGTAGAGCTGCCAGCTTCTTCAAATCGTCGGTGCCACGCTTGGCCAAATCCCGGGTGACTTCAGTGAGGTCATGCCTGCAGAACCCGAAGGTCACAACTTGCAGTAACGGAATAGTACATGGCGCTACTCACAGAGACTTCCGAACGTACGACGTATCTTTGCCTGTACCCAGCTGATCGACCAATTTCAAAATTCCTTGGACGTTTGAGTTGATCTTGAAGACCTGCATGGACAAGGAGGACTGCAGCGCCAAGAATGTCGACTCTTCCTGCGTTGGGGGCGCTCCTTGTCTCGGAGACAGAGGTCTCTGCGTGAGACCGGTTTCTATGTCTTGGAAGCTCATCGTGGCGAGGGAGGCGCGATGAGAAGGCGGGGGACGGTGGGAGTTGGGTTGTGGAAGTGAGGAACAGTGGCGAGCTCGCAGTCGGCAGCGACAATGGCGGCGAGCACGTGGCGGAGCGGTCACATGACGGATCTCACGGGAAAATCGACATCATCGAGAGAGACCAGGACAAACCTTGTGGATTGCAACCGTTATCCTCTTCTACTCAGCTCGCATAAGACGAATATGTTCTCGGGAGTGTTCAATAGAGACGATAGACGTGAAATCGCGTCGACGATATCAGTGGGACGCAATGCTCACACGAGCGCTAGATCAGGTTGTCTTTCAACGACCACGATCGCCAGAATTCACGATGCGATTATTGCCTCTGAATTCGCTGCTCAGGCTCCTTCCAAAGAGCGACCAGTTACTCTAAGCGGAACTCAACGCACTTCCGGCCCGCCAGATCATGGAACCTAGCGATGGCCCGCTCATTCTGTATGTGTGTCTCGTGTCGACGTTGGCAGACCCTTACTCACTGCAGGCCCGAAGGCCATCATCACGCTTGCGTATTTTAGGACGATCGTACAATGACTATTCCACTCAAAGGTCATTTTGAGTCGTCGGTATCACCGTCGAGCTCTCTCGTGACCATGCCTGTGGCAACCTTGAGGGTTTCCTCAGGCGGTCAGATGGTCGACGCGGCCCGCCATCACATCTACCGAGTGCTCATGTGCGGCATGCGCATCTTCATATAACGAGCCTCTTCGCGTCCCGTACAATTCAAGCAGGCTCTCTGTTTGTGCACTTCTAGCTCCCAGATGCACCACGGTATCCTAGCTACGGTTTCTGCCCTTCTCCTCGCTCGACTCGGGTTGAGCCTATCTCCGAAGCTCCTACCCTGTCAGCTTCAAAAACCAGGGTCCATTTCACCGCTTCAAGGTTGTCCTCATGGCACCATCTTTGTGTCAGGAAACGACCGCCGCGCCCACTTTAGCAAAGTGCAAGATGCGATATTGTCTCTGTACGTCCTTCTATCACATCATGCGAGAAGGCAAAAGACTGAAAAGAAGTCGGTAGACCCCACACAGGTGCCGCAACGATACTCATCGGCGAAGGTGAATACCATGAAACCGTAAACGTCACTCGGAAAGCACCAATCACGCTGCTGGTAAGTGGATACACAAAGAAGTGCTGTCTTTCGTGACTTCTCACAGATCATTGATGGATCTCACAGGGACAACTCTCTACTCGGACAGCATTCGACCCGGCTGGCAATGCTACGACTCGTAACCTCGTGCAAATCTGGGACAACAAATTTGTTCACGACGGTCAAGACGACGCGTTGTCACCAACCCTTGTCGTTGCTCCATCCTGGAATGCATCTTTAATTGGGGCCGGACCCACTGGCGCCCCTCTGCAACCGCTGTTCGGAAACGTGGACTTCAAGGCGTACAACATCGATTTTCAAAATCGAGCAGTATGGACTGATCTTGATGTCTGTGGTGGTGTTCGCACTGATTTTTGTTCTGGGTTTTTGTCTGACTGTCAAGGCAAACTTCTCTATCTCGCAGGCCTTGGTAACAGACATTTCATATGCCAATGCGTCGTTCTACGGCTGTACGTTTGAAAGCTACCAAGACACTTGGTACACTGGTAAGAACGCCAGCACCTACGTAATGGACAGCATCATCTATGGCCAGACAGACTGTGCGTCAAGCTCTTTCTTCTGTACCCCGTATTTGACAGCTAATGCTGTAGCTTTGCTGCAGACTTGTTCGGGTTCGGCACAGCGTACGTCTTGAAACACTCTTTTGGTCGGTACTAAGAGCGAAGCATCTAATGTTCAAAACACAGATGGTTCCAAAATGTCGTCCTGGCAAACCGAGCGTGTGGCGGAGGTATCATCGCATGGAAGGGTACTAATTTGACCGACGCGCCGGGGAATCGCTACGGTGCATATGTGGCGGATTCGAAGATCATTAGGGTACGTGGACTTGACGTATTCTTTGTACTCTGCGCGGTATCTTACTCTTCTGCTTAGTCCCCGGACGCCAACGCGACCACAGTGACAGATGGTGAATGCTTCCTAGGTCAGTAACCCGCATCCTTCTCTTCGGCGCAATCTGGCCTACGTTCTTCTTGCTTCCCACCAGGCCGCCCTTGGAATGACCTTGCGACCACGGTGTTTCTTCGTACCTCTATGGACGAGAGCATTGCACCCGCAGGGTTCAAGCCTTTCAGCACCGACAGGTAAAGGCTCCCTATCTACTGGTTGCGCGAACATCATCTGACGACGTCCTCTCCACCGCGCTGCAGACCAGTGATCATGAACACCACATTTTATGCAGAGTACCGCTCTTTAGGTACGTATTTTTGCTCTGAGTGTGAAAGAGACGTCTCGCTGCGGCGCTGTTTGGTATCATAGCTTACTCCACATCCATGCAGGTCCCGGAGGCAATACGACCGCACGCGTACCCATTGAACATTTCTTGACAGATCAAGAAGCGAAAGAATTCACGATTGACAGGGTGTTTTTGGAGAGACCTGGATGGATTGACTACGGGTATGTAGTGTAGATGATATGAGAATATCCAACTTTTCTGGGGAAGAGTTTGTACAAGGAAGGTTGATACTACGAAGTCACGGCGTTCTCAGCCTGGTTTGAGCAATACTTTAGTGGAGCCAAAGCCTCGGCTAGGAACAGGCGGGAAATGCGCAGCCTATAAGTGCTCGTGTCACCTTCCTCTGTCTCTGAGACAATGCATTTGCCTGTGGTGCTGTGGTGAACTTCGATGAAGTGGTGGGTCCACACTCTCGTTCTGGATCGGATCTCGTACAGAAAGCTGTCATCACATGATCCTCGTCGTTTTATCCTTTTTTGACCGAGTTTGGCTACGCGCTTCTTGCCTTTTCTGGAGGCAAATATCTTGACCGCGACCAGACCGCGACTCACATTCTGGCCGCGACTGGAGATTCTCTCCCCTCGATACTCTTGACTTCTCTCCCGGATTCCTGCGCTGGTATTGAAACGTGAGTTGCTGTTCTTTTGCGGAAAAGCATCTGTTCAATCTGTGCAACGCGTTGGTAGATGAGTGCTGCAGCGGTCCAGCGCACAGTCGGTCAAGCCACTCGTAGAGCTGCTCGGCCCACACGTATCCGCAAACCCCTTCGGCGCAACGAGGAAACTGGCCTTCCGATCCCGCATGTCAATGTCATCCTCCGAGATACACACCAAAGTCGCGTCATGGACCACTACTACAACACCCTCCGAGACGACGTTATGTACATGACCTACGTTCATGAACCCAATCCCCGCAAACCACCACGAGTCATTCGCCCACTCTACGACCCCGAAGACCCTTACAGCAAGAACAGATTTAACCCTATTGCTGGCGGCTCTCGATGGGCAAGAGAAATACCTCCAGTCACCACATCCGAAAACGTCGTCAAGCTCGAGCGCATCCAGCTGCACTCCATGCAAAAGGCCGCCATTACGAACAGGAGTAGTCTGCTGGGTGCCATCATGGCTTTCCGCTCCATTTCTGGAGAGTCAACGGAAGCTGGCGGAAGGAGGACGACGGATGGTGTGCAAGTCGTGCGAGGAAAGAAGTCGATTGGCAACTGGTTGCGGGAGGGCGTTCCAGTGGGAGTGAAGGTGGATTTGAAGGGTCCTCAAATGTACGACTTCATCAGCTCGCTGGTGGATTTTGTGCTGCCGCGGTTGAAGGAGTACCCCGGTATCATCATGCCTTCACCGAAGTCCCCTCTTAATACTCCTCACGGCGCGTCGGGCGTGGTCTCCTTCGGCTTGCCGCCCGAAGCCATGGTGTTCTTCCCTCAAATTGAAGTTAACGTGGATGCGTATCCTGGAAAGTACGGTATGAACATCCACTTCATCACCAATGCCGAGGGCGTCGGAGCACAAAATGCGGCAAGAGCTCTGCTGTCTGGTTTCCAGATTCCTTTTGTGAGGCGTTAATGGTATGTCCTCGACCTTTGCTTATGTTCGTACCGATGCTCATACTTTCGTAGGTCAAGTACAGTATCTATCTTATAATACGATCTATTCCGCATATAGACCTACGTTGCCTTCTCGACCTAGCGAGTGGATTCCAATTGAACGTTGTGCTGTGGAAAGATTGCTGTCCGCGTCTCTTCTGGGCGTGGTGCCGAATGAGGTTGCGACTTCTTTTTATTAACCTTCCAAATGACTCAGACTCGGACCAGTGCTTTTCATACAGCGGAATGCGAACTCGGATGTGAGTATCATGCAATTGCTTTCAACATCGTCTGACTGCAATATTTCTAGCTTCACATCCAGTGGTATGCCCGAGAGAATTTGCCGAAGGAAAGCCTAGTATGGTTTTCCCATCATGCTTTTCTCCTCTAGCTCGATCTCTCGACTTTCTTGCGTCAGCTCACAAGGCGAGCAGCAGAAAGCAGTCATACAATCGCCACAACCACTCCCGGAGACATCGTAACGCCTCCGAGCGTTGCCACGTGTACCAATCTGCGTCACAAATCCGTTGGAGTCAGCCATGACTTTCGTCGAGAAGAGGTTCGACGTCGTACCTGAAGGATCCAGCTCAAGCCACAGACACAGAGAAGGCCGTGGACCGCGCAATCTCCTCCCGTGGACTCTCCGCCCTCTGGATGAGCGGTTCCGCTCTTCTCAAGATGGTCTAGACGCGACTTGCTCTTGCTCCAAACGAGACACGGACAGAAGCACGAAGTTAGACCTGGAGTGACATGATGCGTCAGGCTCACAAACACCCTATGAATAAGTATCCCGAAGATTGGAGAAAACACGTACATGTTCCACAATCACCGAAGCAACTAAAGAGGCCATTGCTCCACTCCCGCTTCCCCTCCTTGTTCATTTCCTTGTTGTAGACATTCCTGTTTCCACCACCGCTCACAGACATTTGAGGAACCGCGTCAGGTTGCTGGGTGGTCTGAGAGAGGTGGAAAGTGAGTTACACATTCTCCAGGATGCTATGCGGCAAACTCACAGCCATTTCGTAGGGCACTGAATGGAAGTTCCGGAGGAGCTGGTTTGCACTTCGATCGCTCTCGAGCGTATTAAATAAATACACCACGCTTGGTGGCTAATCGTCCTCAAGTTCTGCGATGATCGCACACATATTCAAACCTTTCAGGGTAGCCCAGCGAGCCCACTCGGTCTTGCACGAATGCCGTTCATCCAACAGCGTTCTAACGGTCAATCGCTTCCCGCTGAAACAATTTTGTAGGACATGCTGCGTCCAAGAGTCTGCTCTCGAAGATGAAGATCAAGGGTACCATTGTCATTTGCTCTGTTCGACCTGTAGCGAGGATTTCACCAGATATCGCCCAGTGTCTCGGCAGCAAAAGAGCAAGGGAAGATGAGAATTCAATGTATTGGAATGTATGGGGCCGAGAGGTTATGAGCCTTTGTCCATCACCCGTATCCACCAACTCTCGCGAGCAAGTATGTAATGCCGCTTGGGCGGCTGTACAAGGTATGTCTCACTCCCGCTCAATACATGCTTTACAGTACTGTACTGAGGCATCGTCTCTACAGTGATGATTTTCAAGAACCTCCCTTTGGACCCTGGACCTGACGCTGTCGACAATGTTAGTTACACAGAGACCGTGATCATGGGCGCGAATAGACCACAATCGTCAAATTCATGGCTCTTTCAACCGTGCTTCCTAAAGCTATCCTCCTCCAACTCAATCTCGCGGCTTTCCTGCGTCAGCTCGCACGAAGAGCAACACCAAGCTGCCATGCAGTCTCCGCATGCTCCTCCTCCAATACGATATCTGCTTCTTACGCCACCGCGGGTGCCAATCTAACCCAGCGCGTCATTATTGCTGTGAGGGACGGCGCTGATGAAGGGACGGACCTGAAGAATCCAGCTTAGACCGCAGACACACAAGAACCCATGCAAGCAGCAATCTCCGGTGCACGTCTCGCCACCGTCGGGGTGTGGGGTGCTGTTGCTTTCGAGATGCGCCACACCACACGAGACTTGTTCTTGCTCCATATCATGCACGGGCAAAAGCACGAGGCGCAGCCTGGTAGGAATATATAAACCTATTGTCGTGTCGGTCTAGAATTTTGACGAGACGAGCTGTTTCAACTCACAGGTGCCGCAAGCGTCACAGCAGCTACAGAGCCCATGGCTCCATTCGCGCTCTCCCTTTTGGTTGACTTTCTTGTTGTGGGCATTTCGGTTTCCGCAGGTGTCACCTGCATGGCTGGTGTTGGGATTGGCTGTTGGAAAGTCTGTAACATCAAATCAGTCAGAAGTGCTCGCCTCAACGGCCTCAGAAGTAACTCACAGCCATGAAGACGAGGTCGGGTTAGGGATGAGCTGCGCCCAATGCGTGGATTCTGTATGGTTCGTACTTTTATACCGTCTGTTGACCCCATTTTTCACCGCTCAAACCTCGTGCAGACTTCAACTCCCACAATCATGCCGTTGCGCCACACGTAAATGTGATCTTCTATCTTCGTCCGGTGTTCAACGCCAACAGTGCTTCGTAATCCACATCCCTCCTTTTGGTTAAGACGAGCGAGCTCAGATGGCTGGTACGAGATTGTTGTGCTGTGACTTCGAGTGAGTTTGATGTTTGATGTCTCATCATTGCTAGCTATTTATGATATGCGTGATTTTTGCAGCAACGGACACTTCGATCATACTGCTGTGTTTTCTGAGGCTTTCTATTCGAATAGGCGAGAGGATTGTTGAAGAGATGTGCATGATATTCACATCAGGCCCTATCTACCAATACAGAACAGCTGATAACAAGGAACTCCCAAATGATGCTGTGGACAGTGATGACCAGTCGTCATCTTCAAGCCTTGTACGCCTTGGGCGGTACGGGTAGATCAACATGGGGAGGCGAATCCTGTCCAGGCATGTCATGCTCACGCATCATGCTCTGCATCCGATTCTCGCGCAAGTTGGTCTCCTCCAACTCGAGCTCACGACTCTCCTGAGTTAACTCGCAGGCGTGGCAGCACCAGGAGGCGAAGCAGTCCTTGACGGGGTTTCCTTCGATGCGATAGCGCTCTCTGGTCGAGGTGCGGGTCCCGATCTATTGTTCGTACGCAGACGAGGGTTAGCTGACAGTTCTCAAACACAGGGTGCAGATGAATGTACGTACCTGCAAGACCCAGCCCAATCCGCCGCAGGCAGTCAACACTCCGTGGATCAGGCAATCATTGCCGAAAGATTCACCCCCATCAGGATGAGGCTGACCAGTGTGCTCGAGATACTCGAGACGAGACTTGTTCTGCGACCAGATGATGCAAGGGCAGAGCCAAGAGACGAAGCCTGAACGACAAACAGTGAGCGACGAATTCGCTCACAGAGGAGGATAGACTCACAAGTGCTGCAGTCACCGAAGCAAGTAAACAAGCCATGGCTCCACGGACGCTCGTTGTTGTGATTGTACGGCTTGTTCAAAACGTTCCTGTTGATGGACATCTGGGGAACGGCCCCGGGCTGCTGGTTGTACTGCGGTAGAGTTATCAGCATCAGGGCAAGCGTGGCAAGGGAATACGACTCACAACCATGGCGACGAAGAGGGAATAAACGGAAACTCGAGGGGAACCTGGTTCGCCGCCTCTTCCTTCATCCCAGCTAAATAGGCCTCATTCCTTGCTTCTTTCCCTTGCGGAAACCCATTCTCGTTCAGGAGCTTTGCGCTCGATCACATCTCGAGTCTAAAGATCTATCCGACGCAGGCAGCCCCCCTCTGAGGCGCATTCCAGGAGTTCGAGATCCATTTCTAAGAGGAGGCACTGAAGCGGATGGGCGTTCCAGATTCGCAGGGTTACGATCGAGTCTTCTGGCGGTGCGCGGATGCAAATGCTCGAGGGCGATCGACATGATCGGGCCAACCTTCCGCATTCTAGAGGACCAAATTCTCCAAATTCCGCAGGACCGCGAGGGCCTCGTCCATTGTGCCAAGCTAT
>RWJN01000711.1:0-10683 GCA_004332605.1 Steccherinum ochraceum
CTCCAAGCTCTTTATTCGAGGGCACTGGGCTCGTACAGTAGAATTACAGCACGGAGTTGGCTTTCAACAAATCTCTTGGAATCACTTTTGGTATACATAAATGCAGACAGTCGATATATTTTTGGAACAGAACTACATCTAAGGTCGTTCTATGCTACATCGTTCAAGGCAAGTTTGGTCGCACTGGGTATCACAGTGAGCATGAAACCGGTGGTGAATACAGCTGCACAACTCACCGGCTTGAACCCAAAGAGGCTGATCAGTGTTGCCATCGGGACTAACTGTGAGGACGTAGGTGTCATCGAAAGCACCCGCAGCCCAGCTTTTGATCAATGTCAGCGAGAGTCGAGATCGGTGCGTTGCATATACACATACACTGCGAATCCAGCCAATGAAGGATAGTTGTTCTTCACAAATGCAAGCTCATTTCCTAGCCTATGACAGCGGTATAAGCCAAGGAAAGAACCAAGATGGTCGCCACTTACAGTTGTTCGCAGCTTGCGGTGTTTCCTCCACCAGTCTCACTCAAGATCG
This sequence comes from Steccherinum ochraceum, assembly GCA_004332605.1. NCBI lineage: Eukaryota > Fungi > Basidiomycota > Agaricomycetes > Polyporales > Steccherinaceae > Steccherinum > Steccherinum ochraceum. Next base: position 535 of record RWJN01000711.1, read on the forward strand.
CTTGGCGGTTTCCATTGGCTGTGAGGAAGCTCACGAGAGTGGTGAGAACATCAACGTTATCCTGTAGTCAAAGTTCAGCAGTTGGGCCTCAGCACGTGGCAGTAGATCGTACTGTGGTACAATCAGGGTGAGTGCCACTGTTGTCGCTGTCGAGGTACTTGTGTACTAGAAAAAGTAGAATCAGATGACGCTGCATCGCAATGGATATTGTTCGGCGGAGACTCACCATCGAAGATAAGCTTGTCAGTAGACCCAAGGGGGTCAGTAACCTTCACGAGGAGAGGTCCGGCCTCCGTCGGGAAAGCCTGAGCGGAAGCCCAACTGCTGCCGGGGAGCAGGAGGAAGTTCTGGGCGCCGGCCGCACGAATAGCGTTCACGGTTTGCTGGACAGTGTCAACCCAAGTCGCAACAGAAGGAATGTCATGGGGCTCATTCATAATTCCTAGCGCGCCCACACGTTAGAGCTCATTCGTGACACCTATGGGATGGCGCGACAGATAGCTCACCGAAAATGACGCGTTGGCTGTTTCCGTACTTCGCAGCCAGTTGAGTCCAGAGACTGATGAACTGAGCGTTAGTCGGCCCTCCTTGAGCAATGATCCCGTTGTTCCAACGAGCATAATTGTGCTAGATTCTGTTTCAGCGCCAGCACCGTATAGTGAATGTCCTCACTAGTACTTACGACATCAACAATCACGAAGACGTTGGGTCCGGAGTTCAGTGCAGATTGAACAGTAGCGTCGTAGCGGGAGAGGAAGCTTTGGTCGATAGAACCACCAAGTTGAGGGGTCATAAGCTGCCAAGCTATTCGTTCGATGAGAAGAAGCGGTAGAGCTGAGAGCTCAAATACTGACCGAAAGCTGTTTCATTATGTTGCTGTTAGTGAGGACGCTGTGACAAGAAGATGAACAAGCACTTACGGATACGGAACAAGTTGGCTCCTTCATTGGCGAAATGAGAGAATTGAGAAGCCGGCGGAGTGACACCAGTTCCAGTGAAAGAGCCGTCGGTGGCCTAGTAAACAATGGAATCAATATCAAGGCATCTGACAAGAATTGACACGTACGACGCTGAAATCGTAACCAGCTGTGTTGACGCCTCCCAACCGGGCCAACGCGCCGGTTGCGGTAGGAGTACTGGGTGCCGACGCAGTACTGGTGGGCGGCGCAGCTCCAGGAATACACTGCGAGTAGTCTGATATGATATGAGTACAGCATCTCAAAGAGATCAAGAAAGATGTGCTCACAATCGTTGAGCGCAGTGCAAGCACTTCCGGCTGCGCAGGTCGTAGGGCCGCCTAAAAGGTTTATCAGGAACATGCTCTACGAGGGAAAAGAACAATGAGTCCTTACTCCAGCCAATGCCACCGCACTGACCCCATTCCTACAGACACGATTAGCAAAGCGTCACACTCGGTAAGGCCATCTCTGTACTCACAGACTGCTGAGCGAGGGCGACGGAGGCGGTGGCGAGTAAGACAGTAGCGACGTACAACATCGTGATCTTTGTGACCTGAGGGTGAGGTTACTCATCTCTCGAGTGTTCACGTCTTTTATACCCTTAGACAGACAATGTATCTTGACCGAGAGCGAAGTGGTTCTCAACCTTCAGATACCATCCGCGGAAAATTGGCGGCAAACGTTCGCTCATACCGCGCAGGAAGTAAAGATGGTAATGCAGGTCGCATCATCCTCTGTGGAGCGGATAAAACCACTTGACGTCTCACACGCCGATGATAGGCATGGTCGCAAAGGGGTAAGGCGCAATCTAGGCAGCTATGTGGCAAGTACTAAGAGTCGTAGGTGTCGGCGTCGATGCGGAAGAACTCACCGGAAGTTGTGATTGCTTCATAAAAATAGAATAGAGGAGAACAAGCTGGCAACTCCTTCACCATTGCACGCTGTCAAGTCATCGAGGTTCGTACTCAAGTACTCAACGTTGAACGACGACAACCTTGGCGTTGAGTCAAAGTATTTATGAAGCGCTGGCACCGTCGTGACTCGTGACAAGAATTGCGGCCATTGCCGGTCACCGGGTCAGTGTGGCAAGCTCAGCCTCTCCGAGTCTTGACCACGTCGCTATTCCTGCACTTCTTTCTGTCTCTCGAATCAACTCATCCTCAGCCTCTATGGCGAGTTGGAAAGCGTCGGAAAAGTCCATATCGTCGGTGCTGCTGTCCTATAAACGCCAGGTGGACCTTCTTCCCAGTGCATACCTTCGGTTAGTCATGGTCACATATACAAGATTTCCTCGGTGTCCTTAGTTTCAATAGGCAGTTCTTCCGAATAAAGTACGCGGACGATGCATGTTCAATCAAGAGACTGTCCAGCGATGATGCTTTGAGAGCTCAGAAGGCAAGAAGATTGCAAAAGGTAACGTTGATATCGTAGAAGTGACGGTCAATTCTCAAGCCATGCAGATGGTTAACAAAATCCAAGCTGCGAATAATGGAAAGTCGCAAGCATTGGATAGCATACTAGATCTTGCCTATGGAAGGAAGGGCAAGTTGAGATGGGAGCTGCTTCAAGTGCGTCAAAGTATTGTTCGTACTTCTTTCCCGAGCTTATCTGCTCTTTTGCTAGCCCATGATCCCTAGCAGGTCATCTCAGCCGATCCCAGAGCGAATTATACCCGCAGTAGAGAAGTCCCGGCCACCGGTCTACTCCCCTGAATTGACTGCTCTGTTAACGTCTACCCACTCTCGTATGATCAAGCCGCTCACCGCCAAGCAGCTGCATACGCCTCCACTCTTCCCAAAGCGCGGGGACCCAAATTCACAAGAAGCTCGCGACTTAGGGCCACTATCCAAACGTCGAGAGGTCAACCTTCGCTGGCGACATTTTGCAGCCAGTCACAAGAAGGTACTACCTCCGTTGCAGATTGTTTACGGGGACCTATCTAAGGCTGGAGACGCGCAATACACGACCAATCCAGCGGTGCTTCATGCCGCGGGGATTCGCACTTCTGGAACCCAGAATCTGGGTATCTTCGAAGACATCGAAGCTCTAGCACAGCGATCACGACCGACTCCACTGACGCGTAGGGAAAAGCGGCTGTACACACATACCTTCCGGCAAGTATCCGATGACTCGTCAAAGACGGGCTCACATCCACCGAGGAAGCTCCTCAGAAGAGCGTATAGACGGCTACTGGGGAGGCTACCGACAATGTCCTACACGGTGAAGACAGGTTTACCCGGTCGCTTCACCGTAAAACTATCGCCTTACGCACTCAGTCGGCTCAACCCCAAAGACATTCTGGAGGCGGATGCAGGTGACTTGGCATGGGTCGCAGGCAGTTCGGACGCAAAGTAAGATCTTAAGACGTCATCCTCAATCAATTTGCTCAACAGAGCATGCGAGAGTACTAGTAGTTGAGATAATACATATCCGGATCCGAGTCGTAATGGAATAAATAGTGCAAATGGTGAAACAATAAAGGGTTATGGACTATCAGCGGAATTTTCCAACTCGAGTCCATGCAGCTCGATGAGATACATATTGTAGTTGCGGTCAGTGGCTTGAGCAGCAGCGCTCTCTCCTTGGGCGGGATCTACGCCGCACTGCAGGTCAATAATAGTCTTATACTCCTCAAAAGTGAACTCCTGCTTTTGCCGTATGGTGTCCAGCAGGTCCTGTGTAGAGTTAAATTGTTGAGATACAGCTACATCTCACATTCGTCGAGAAACATACCTGAGTGGACAAGGAAAATAAGGAATAGAATCGCTTGGCGCGATCGAATGGCGTCGCTCGTGTCTCGACAGCAAGTGTCTTCACGTTCTGCTGCAGCGCGAGAATATTTCTACTCATTTTCTGCACACCCATCTCGTTCGCGGTACGTATATGTCTCGCGTTCGAGATCAGCAAGCTTTCCATAAGATGTCCGATACCCTCAAAGACAAAGCTGTTTGAGAAATGTCAGACGCAGAACCCTCATCTCCGGTGGAGTCAACGCACCGTCGCTCCTCGAGGGGCAGAGTCCTTGAGACAATCTCATCGCACTTGCCCAACTCAACATTAAGATCTGTGATATGAGGATCCGGTTCGGTAGCTTCTTGTTCTATCCGGTAGTTACCCTGCGATGTGTTAGAGTAGTCCTGAAAGCTATCTAAGACCGCTTACAGAATGTAACGCCAAGTCCAGATGGTGGAGAACACGACATCGCATGTCAGCATGTATGGTGTGGAGGATGGCTTCCGATAGTTGTTCATATGTTTTGAGGAGTGCTTGGAAACGCCTAAATCATAACTATCAGCCAAACACTATAACGGGATTAAGATGTAGACATACATCGCCATGGCTGACGATAGAGGGAGTCGCAGCTGGTCATGTGGAAGAATGGCTGCCAGACTGGGGATGTAAGCGGTGTATGGAGTAGTTGCACTAACGGGGTCCAAGTGCAGTGGTGTGGTCGGAGACAGCGCGTTCTCAGGAGCGGATTTCAGCGCGTTGAGCTGAGAACAGAACCAGGTCTGCAAAAAATGTTCATGTCCGAGTCATGATGATGAAGGATATTGACGGTACGCACAACACTGTGATACAATGTGGCCAGTGTGGACAGATCGCGAGTCGTCGCTATGAGCTCTTCGCGGGCGATAGATTTCTCACCGAGCAAGTTGTATTGAAGATGCGTTTCTTGTTTATGAAGGTGATCCACCGAACAAGGCTCTGTCTTCCTAGCCAGCGCTAGCATCTCGGTCAAACAAGGAACGAGTTCAGCTTGTTGTGCCCATTGTGCCGCTAATGCTATCCGAGGAGGAGCTTCGGGTTCCAGGATATTTCGGAGTGACACGAGATCCTGGAATTTGTCACTACACCGCTGATAGAACTGGACGATGACAGTCAGAATAAGGCGAGCATAATTCTCCCGGTGAAACGGTGTTGTTCGCAGCATAGCACATAGTGAGTTGATCAAGGCCATAAGCTGGATGCTCGCCTGCGCACCAGAAAGTTTAGAAGACGTTCACCATGCATAAGTCGCGAAGGACTACACGCACCTTAATCAGAGGCTGCCGGGATAACCTGTTCGAGATTGGATCGGGTTGGAAGGCGTCCGCACCTGAAGTATTGCATTCGGTCGTGTGAAGTGGTTACAGCGGTGCATGATTGACTTACTGCTGACTGACTGGTGGAAGAGGAGCGACACCTTGTCTTCCAGTTGTGGTAGATAGACTTTGAGGACAAACTCTTCCAGTAAGAAGGTAGACTCCCGACTTGCTTCCTGACCGAATGGCAGTACTTCGGCCATGCGCTCCATGAATGCAAGTGTCGGTTGGAACAGCAAGCTGACATGGAACGCGTCTGGATGAACGAGTGTTCGGTGATGGGAACTCCCGAGCAGCCGATCGTCAGTTCCGACAGCAGATAAAGTAGCTTGCACTGCGCCGTCCAATGGCCCATGGACCAGGCCAGGTACGGTCTCTCTGAGAGCTTTGGCGAGACCCTCCTCGTACTCTCGAAGGATTTTAGATGCCTGCTTTATATCCGTATCCGCGAATCTGAAGGCAGGCTGGATACTTCATATCAGTTACCCGGGTCCTTCACCGTGCAGCAGTGTACTTGCCTTCAGCCGGTCTCGGTTGTATTTACCCTCGCGCAAGACTTCGTTGATGGAGGATATTGGATTGCGACCAGAGACTGCGCCTTGCTCCTCGTCCGTGATATAATCGTTGAGCAGTGTCCGGATCTGATATAGTCGGTAAGCGATCGCCAGTTGGAGCAAAGGAAGGCGTTCTCCTCACTTCTGTCTGCACTGGTGCCCACACCTCCGCAAGAGGAAAAAGAGATCCTGGCTTTGCACCAGACGAGTCCTTGAAGTCTCGCCGCTTCCCGAAGTATCAGCAGACGTGACATGCGGGACAAAAGAAATCTCTTACTGATCCTATACGATTTGCGATCTCGTACACTACCCGGAAACCTTGGGCCACAGCATCCAACTTCGAATATATTGTCCAAAACAAGTCCCTCATGATCTCTTGATCAAGGCGTTTCGTTGAAGCTTCCAGGGTGGCGAGCCGCAGGGTCGTCGCCGCCAGCAGTCCACCGTTCCGTGTTTGCTCTGCCGAACCAACACTGATGATACCAGAGCCTAATGTTGTCGGGGCACCAGAAGTCAATAGGAGGTAAACATCGTCCATGCGCGATGCACTGAGACTGGGTGCAATGGAGGCCATGAGCGAGCCTCTCCTGCCGTATTCCGCGCGCTCTCCAACCTCGTCGAGGGTGGTCTCAACCAGAGTGTAGATCTCTTGTGGGAGTTTCTGGGCGACGATATCCAGAGCACTGCCAAGCTTCCCTAGAATGGCTAGAGATTCTAAGAGTGTTTCAATGTAGGCAAATGAATCCGATTCTGGGTTATCGTTTGAAGGCATCATGCCAGAGGTGTAGGAGGAGATCTGCGGCAGGGATGTCCTGGAAGCAGCGGTTGAGAGACCCATAGTGACAGAGCCGGAGGCTGCGAGACTTGCGCCTGTAATGCTGTTCCGATAATCGCGTTCGTTCACGTCGAAAGGTGGATCGTTTGGTCGGAGATTCAAGTCGTCAAGGAATCTGGTCAACCTGCTTCTCTTCGAAGTAGGGGATGTGGGAGATGTTGGCATCACAGCGTCCGCACTATTTCCGTCACTTTCGAAAACTGGTGTCGGCACTACGAGAACCATGAGATGTATCTCAGAGAATTGTGCTATACAACTCACGTGTCTGTTGATTGGGAGAATATACCATCCAACGCGCATCACACCAGAAGGACCGTAAGTATAGGTGACTGTGTAGTTCGTCCACCAAGATCTCGCGAAGTGCCTAGGAAATTCGTCAGCGGAATGCTTCAGTTCTGTTACAGACCACGCACAGATTCCTGACTATTCAAGTAACTTCGTAGGTCTGCCAAAGCTCCGATGTCCAGCATGTCCTGCTTGTTTATAACCTTCAGACTTCGTACCAACAATACTGACGCTTGCAGAAGCCGCTTCTCGGATATGAGACTTTCCAGAATGTCTGGTACTGTGCGAAGATGCTCTCTAGTAATGCCCGTTAAATACATATACTTCTAGTAGTGAGCGAAGACTCACATCTGGTCCAATATTCGAAGCATCTCCTCGACAGTCTGATTCCTCGACCACAGCTGAACCAAGTCGGCTCGTTTACTCCCCAGCGAATCTTTCGCTTCCTGCAAGGCGTTACGAGTCTCGCTCAGTTGCACTTGCGTTGCAGATAAGTGGTTGAGTAGGGACGAATGATGAGGTAATGCTGCAGCGAAGGCTTGGTAGTTGTCTAATGGTCGAATAATTAACGCATTAGTAGGTGCTTCTAAATGATTGAAAACCGATGGCTGAACGCACTATCTGCGGAACCCTTCAAGGCATTCGAGAGCATCTCTTTAGTCCGTCGAAATGAGTCCATGTCCTTCCCAAAGGACGGATCGGATGACCCATCCAGCAGTCGAAGGGCGAGATCCACCGGATTGAACTACAATAATGAGCACCGTAATACACCTCTCGGTTGCCAAACTTTACTTACATCGAGGTCCGTAACCACGCCCCAATCATCTTTGATTTCGTCCAAGACAGCTATCAAGAAAATTAGCTCGAACAAAGCGTTGTAAACTGCAGGGCGTTGGACGTACCGTCAATATCCCCTGGCCTGTGTGCCGTCACCTTCCTGCTAGGCATCTTATCCCGGATTCGTTTCTGGCGAACCTTCTGCACTTCTATCTCTTTCTCCTTCGCCTTCTCATACTCCTCGTCCATAACATCGTCCCTGGTAACCCCTCTCCGTTTCGCTATAACGCTCTGGAACGCAGCAATTGCTGCGGCAGAGGTGGGCGAAACTGTATCTGTCTCGGAGGTAGGTGAAAGCGGTAAAGAGGGATCACGAGTAGGTCGTGGTCGGCCATTAGGTGTCTTGGAAGAGCTAGGAGGATTGTTTGCTCTTGAGTTAGTTGTGTCGAGGCTCTCCCGAAATCGTGAATCGCGGAAGGAGGAGCGCGAGTCTCCGTCCTCGGAGTATTCAGAGACTTGTCGGCTTCTTAGCCCTGATCTCTGTGGGCGAGTCGGACCATTGCTGAAGGAGAATTCTTGGCCCCGAGGAGAAGGTAGAGGCACGTTGCTAGAGCTAGGAGTAGTCGGTCGGGTGGGTGGTCGATTGATCTGGAGAGGTCGTGTAGAATGGTGCTGGGAGTCGTGGTCACTGCCATTTGGTGTTCGTGGTCTTCTGGATGTGAGAGGGGGCGGTATTCGAGACATTGAATCTGCTATAGAAAGGCCTCTAGTGATTGTCGAGTTCGACAATGAGGATTAATGAGGTCCTCTCCAGAAACAAGATGATGTCCGGGGCACGTACAAGCGCTGGTAGCTAACCGGGATGCGCCCTTACGCGCCCTGTTGCGCTGAACTTCCCAGAACGCGCCGTGACAGTGCTTCCGCCACAATGCCGACCTGCAGGATAACCTCAACTCCTTCGCTCCTCATTGCTGTCTTACCTTGATACCTGGAGCTAGACTTTTGACCCTACTCTCTAGCTTTGGTCTCCTGAGTAAGAAGACTTACCATGTCGCTCCCATCTTTCCTGGAACCGCTCCCTGCCGCGTTCCACCTTCCTGCGAGTCCCAATGGAGGTTACATCGACGCGTTGCATCGATCCAAACGACTGTCGTTGTCGTCACATGCGTTGTGGTGGCCTTCTAAGACGAAGAGCACAGATGCTCTGGTGATCATGATACCTGGTAAGTTGTCCTCGCATTGCGTTGTGATAACCATGACTGACGCGACGGTGGTTGGGTCAGGCAATCCTGGTCTAGCTCAGTTCTATACTCCCTTTCTGACAGCTATATATGAGAAATGTAACGGAACTCTTCCTATCATGGTGTCGGCTTTGGTTGGTCATACACCGCACATCGACGATAGCGCACGAGTCTTTGAAGATCCTTCGACTGTTGCACTCTCTGCTCAGGTTGAACATCTGGTCGACTTAGTTGACGCCGCAGCGGCTGTATACGGGAAAATTGTGTTAATTGGTCATAGTGTAGGATCGTGGTTGGCCCTGCAGGTATGCTTCACTATGATTTACTGCTGAAAACCCGTTCACTGTGTCTGCAGGTGTTGCGAGCTCGGCCAGACGCTGTTGATCACATATTCCTATTGTTTCCTACCATTGCCCACATTGGCTCTACGCCCAGAGGGAGATCTTTATCTGTGCGAGTTTCCCTCTCTTCTCTTCCTCACACTGTGACTCATGTTTCCCGGTGCAGTGGCTGTTCCACGCACCGTTGCCGCGGTTCATCTCGTCCGCTTCCTACGCAACTCGTCTTATACCGACCAGACTTCTTGCGTGGATGTTTTCAGACTGGCCTCCTGCACAGCTGGCCGTGCTGCGCAGCCTGTTGAATTCACCTTCGGTTGTTTTCGCAGCTTTGACGATGGCACACGACGAAATGAACACTATAAACGAACCCGACATCCCACTCCTACAAACCTTCAGCAATCGTATCCACCTGTACTACGGAGAAACCGATGGCTGGGTTGATGAGCAGAAGGCGTTGCTTTTGAAAGAACTGGAGCTCCACGTAGATGTCAAGATCGCTCACGCACCAGAAGACATTCCACATGCGTTCGTGATCAGTAAGTACTTTCCCACCTTGCAGACTATGCCGTTTGACACTTGCTCCGTCTAGACCATGGCGAAGAACTGGCTGCGCAGTGTTACGAGTGGCTCCTTCTGGCCGACGTTGTGTAGTCTACGGCTCCTCGTTCGTAGGAGCAAAGATTGCAACCTCTCTTGCCACTTGCCACTTGCCATCTATCGTCTCGTTTCGGACACCATGCACCACTATACGATCCTCTGGTTCTTTTCTTGCGCTCTTGCCGCATTTCCGTCACGCCGTCTCATATTCACTCTTCAAGATGTTGCTCCCAAGCTCTGTAGCCAGAGTCCGCTTGACATATGACCTGAGCTATTAAAGTCGCGTACTGCTCGTACCAAGCTCGTACAGTAGTGAATTTCGTACATTCATACAGCTAAAGATTCGTCCATACATCAGATTAGTTACATATCTGTTCCATCTCACAATGACACGCAGAATCAACGCAGATTGCACTCATTTGGTGCAACAGGCGACTCACGGCGTGCATGGCCCGATTCTGCCTTCGAGAAAAGG
>RWJN01000712.1:0-10565 GCA_004332605.1 Steccherinum ochraceum
TGGAATCGAGCACCGACATTCAGTTTGTGTCTGTCTGCGGGATCGCCCGTATGGCAAGCTTGCTTCGCGCGTTGAAGTGTAGACCCACACGCGGCAAGATAGTGTCGTTGTTTTTGTCGTCGGAGGACGGTGGACCCGGCGGGCCCGGATGCACAGGACATTCGGGTAAGTCTTACTTCAATCACGGCAATTTTCTTGCTAATCCTTCGAGCATAGCAGAGTGCCGCACTATGATCCTGAGTATCTTGGACACCATTCCACCACATCACCTCCGAGTCCTTTACATCGAAAGTCTCTGCTACTCAGACTTCCCACTTCCCGTCGTACCCGTCAACTTCCCTTCCCCCACGGACCTGCATATCAGTGGACCGTTGAGAGACGAGTCATTCACGACCTCCTGCACCGCACCGCGACTAAAACGCTTGCACATCAGCCGCTACATCGCTCCGCCGGCCTGTCTGGCGACCGAGCTCCAGCGCATCAGCCCCCAGCTCACCCACCTACATCTCAGTCCATGCGACGACATGAGTATGCTGCACTTCCTCCATGCGTACTGCAAGTTCTCCCGTCCGCACGAAGACAAGTGGTGCAGCTTCATGATGTCGGACTTGCCGCAGCCTACGATCTCTCCAGACGCCATTCCAGAGTCTTTGTCCAGGATCACCATTAGTATTTCACGAAACCATGCGATGGTGGGCGGAGAATATGTCCGACTACGGTCGTACATGATGTTAGCTCAAGAATGTCAAGACGCTGGGCTCGCAAGCTATCAAATCCATTCCGCTTCCAGTGACTCTCCCGAAGTGGAATCGTTGTGCGGATGCGGGAGGAGCTGGCTAGCGTCACTGGAACCTAAGACGTCTCCGAGAAGTTCTTCGTTGCAGAGGGCCGCTGAGCTCAAACAGGAGTGGTTGGAGCACAGTTTGAACTTCTCGTTTTGAAGACGTTCAGCAAATGCTCAGGGCCTTCTCCGTTTGATTGTCCCTCTGAAAAGTACGTCCTATCGTCTTAGCTGGATATGGCATCACGTCTAAGCTTGCTTAAATCCAGGTTCACGACCTTTCTCAATCTGAATGAAAACCTTCGCCTTGATTCAACTTGAAGGTTTCGACCGCGGTCCTGGTGCTCGCAAACATACTGTATGTTTCTATTAAGAGCACATCTTCTCCCACAGCTGGCCTGTGGCCAGACCGTCACGCAACCAACTTCACTGTAAACTATGCATACACGCTCTCATTTCTTGAACTCGCTATTTGCCTTGTTACCGAAGACGACAACGTTCAAACACCCCGAGTTGATCAATCGCCAGACTTGTGTTGAGTGTCGTGATCACGTGATACGGAGGAAGAAAATACAAGCTTTTGAGTAGTAATTTCGAAAGCCTTATATGGCTATGATAAGTACTCCGAATAAAGCCGACGTGCGTATTCCGATGTCATCCGAGGAATACGTTCAGCCTGGTCGCCCCTTCGTCTTCGTCCACGCTTACCACCACCATCTTCTGTCCAACTCTCATCGAACATGCACCCTATGTGCTCGAGGATAGTTCTGCGGACTCGTTTTACCCCAAGAACATCACACCTGGGCTCGATCTCATCTATACGCCTCATGTCCTCCGGCGATCGTCTCAACCGACCCTCACCTCCCCCACTACCTCGGGAGCAACAACGCGAATTCGAAGAGCTCGTTCGTCAGGCGCAAGCACCACTATCCTCTCCAAACGCTGAGTTCGCTTTGCACCCGGATGCTCGCCCACCCGTCGAACCTGAGTTTGAGGGTGACGTGAACCCGAAGACGGGCGAACAGGGTGGACCGAAGAGGGAGCCGGTCAAGAAGTGGACGACGGAAGGGGATTGGAGTTTCAAGGGCAGAGTATCAGACTTCTAACGCAGTGCGTCGATTCTCCGAACATTTCTGGATGCTGCTTGCTCATACCTCGACGTAGGGTCGTTGTTCAATCAACACTTCCAGGGGTTGAGGTGCGATAGCGGTCGACGCCGCAGCCAATGTTCTTGACGCAGCGGTCACGATCTGCATGCATTCTCTCGAATCGTTGGGCTGCATAGCTCTGTCCTTCGAGTCTTGGCCTAGCCAGAGGATACCACCGGAGATTAGCTTTGAAAGCTGCAGGCCAAGATGCTTTCCGTACTCTATGACCGAAGCTTTATCTTCTGTTATGCAATCGAAGTTTATGGGTATGGATCTATACTATTCCGCAGGTTTGTTGCCTATCTGCACGCCGATACGATCGTGCACTTCCTCGCACTTCCTCGCATGAATCCACTCGCTCTTCAAACAATTTATGCCGTAGGCAGGCGCGATGATCTACCCTGCTTGCAAGGTCCAGAGACGTGACCCATTCTCCAGCTGTATTATCTCTCCCCTGTCCTTCCTCATATAAAAATATTGTTTGCATGGCGGAAGAAGGCCTCAGCGGCATCGACTAAAACATGTCTGCTACGCGGACATGGAAAGAGTCGCATTTGTCGCAAGAGGTCCGAGGTGGTCAAGTTGGTCAACAACAAGACCCTGTAATGGACTGTTGACGCAAAATCGATCACAGGTATTCGAGAGGTAGAGTTCGATGATATCCTTGAAGTTTGGCAGTTGAAGAGATGCGAATTCGAGCGCATTAGCCTGAGGTAGCCAGGCCTGGAATGCAGGTACGTGTAGGCCCTTGGTGTACCGCATCGCAAGAAGTCAAGCTGGCCGAGTTTGAATGGAAGTCTGGGTCGCAACGAGACGACACGATAGAAGAAGAAGAGGGGAGAGTGTTCCGGAGGACTGCGTAGAGTAGAATATAGAGTTGTATGATTGACGAGGGAATAAGTTACAATGTAGATGCGATGAGTATGAGTGACGACAAGACTACTTGTTCTTGGTCTGCCTAAGTGACACCAGTAGTCGGCATTCGAAAGCTAGAAGAGTGTTGTAGGTGCTTACTTGTACATGAACCGTTTCCTAGTTGGCGCGAACTCTCCCAGCTTGTGTCCCACCATATCCTGTGTGATGTTGACAGGCAGATACTGCTTCCCGTTGTGCACCAGGAATTGGATTCTACGAAACAGCGTGTGTGAAATGCCATATCCAGAAGATATGCTTAACGAGGACGTACCCAACGAAGTTGGGCAATATGGTGCATGAGCGAGCTTTTGTCCGAATAGGAATGTTGTTTTCCAGTGCCTCACGCAGATTCGGAAAGGCGACGAAGAATGGACCTGAAGAATGGTATGATCAATTTTTAGTGGTCGTGAGTATACTTAGTAACGCACCTTTCCATGCTGAGCGGCCTGACTGAGCGATGAGAGTCGGAAACATCAGCCAGACGAACGAGATGAAGGTGTAGTAAAGACGCAGAGACGCAGACCACCGACCACGATGACGAGCGAGTTGAGCGCTGAGCGCTCACGGGCTTTTGCGTCTGATTCCACGTGGCACGTCTGACAGCTTGAGGCCTTGAGGCATCGACAGACATCGACTCAAACTTTACCACTCACACTGTTATTTCTCCAAATCCGACTCAGAGTCTTCTTTTCTCAGATCTTTTCCTGTTGCTACGAAGCTCTGCGGCACTACATCATGGCGGACCTGTGGAGTTGCCACTGATGCGCTGTTGTAGCTAGGGTGCGTACAATCCATTGAGCTCATATCAGCTCCTACTCAACATCGTTTTCGATCTAGTAATTTGCCTATAGCTGCCATGTATGTATGTATATGCAGACGTCTTATCAGCTGTTTCGTAGCGATCTGGCCATGCATTTTGACAGCGGGAGGTTCAGCGCAATTCTGTTAGCATGAGTCCTGGCTGTTCAGTCGGGACCATGAGTGGATGCGCTCAGGGCAGCAAGAGATCGTATGGTCCCTGAACTGACTGTTATTTCAATTTACGAGAAAGTTTAGATAGGAAGTCGCTATTCAGTATGAGCTTCTAGGACAGTGCACATCACTTGTAAAGACTAGCGGTATCAACGTCAGGACGGCGGCGTACAGCTGCCCACACTCCACCACACTTCGACGGATCGCGCGGAGACCACTGATACATTGCTCTTTCCATTACGTGCTCCATACGAAACGCGAAGCGGATCACGAAATTCGCTGGCTATGATTTCTCACAAAAGGATATAGGTCCATACTTTCCCAAGAGCTCAAGGCTTTGAGGCATCGGCTTGTCCAACATGCCGGACTCATGGGCTGTCGAACAACGCGTATTGACAGCCTTCTCATTCCTGGGCTTCATTGGGGCCATTTATCCTTTGTTCATTCGCCTGAGAGGTATGTCGCATTCAAATCCTGGATAAGGCTCTTAGCTGATCAGTCTCGCAGGATGGAACGTTGGTTCTGCCCTATATGTCTCCTGGTTAGCTTGTCAATGTCTGAACCAGTTTGTGAACCTCGTCGTATGGAGAAGCACCGCACGCGATGTTGCGCCAGCATGGTGCGAAATATGTATGCTTTGCTGCACTGGATTATCTATTTCTTTCGACTGATCTTTGTTGACTTTCAGCGATCAGGATTGCGTGGATGGCTCCGATCGGAGTTGTGTCCGCTGGCCTCCTCATATCTCGAATGATCTACAGGATCTCCTCAGCCTTACCTCTACCTCGCGACCGACGGACCAAGCTTCAAGCAACGTTCTTGGAACTGTTGATAGGATTGGGACCACCAATCGCTGAGGTTGCTGTTTGTGAGTCCAGCTTCGTGAAGTCGCCGTAAGATCTTTCTCTGACTCACGCAAATCGCAGTATATCTCCTTCAAATTCAACGCTACATTGTCTACCAGGGCATTGGGTGCTTTTACGCTGTTTCCGTGACATGGCTCTTCGTGGTCCTGTCCAGCATCTGGCCAATTATCATCGGAAGCATCTCATGCTGTTATTGCTGTGAGTATTACGAACGATTTCTAAGCACTCATACATTTACCGTCGCATAATTCCATTCCAGTGAAAAGCCTGCGTATGATGCTGCAACGACGGAAGCAACTCCGAGAATTGCAAACAGTGAACCCAGATCTTGACTTCGACCGTCATTTTCGACTAGCCCTGATGGTTCTAGCTCAACTCGCTGGTGTCCTACCACTCAGTATTTTCTTCCTCATCTACATCATCCCCAACGCTATGGAGCCTTATCAAGGTTTCGCCGCTCAACATGCTGCGTACGACCAAGTGTCCCTTTACGCTTTAGACGACTGGCTTGGTTTCAGCGTCGTGCGTACGGTCTTTGAAACCACATTTTGGATGTTCATTGGGTCATCTTTCGGGTTTTTCTTCATCTTCTCATTCTCGGAAGGAGCACGGGCAGGATACGTTAGCTTATGTCATTTGCGCAGTCGGAAGACAGCTGCTCGTCTGGAGACTGGAGGAGGTGGATCAACGGCCACGGATGACTGTGCCAGCCAGGTTCGGTTCGCGCCAACGAATGGTGCGTATTCCACACTTTCACGCGTTTGTTTGATTGTTTGACCTGGTTCCACAGATACCCTTCCTGTTTGAAGACGATCTTATTTCACTACACTACAGTCACAATCTAGACAAGCCACATAATACCGTCACATTCCATGCTCCCTTGGACCGCTGTGCGTGAAGGCCCTGTCGGGATATCGGCGCCGCAAGCCCACTCTGCTTGAGCTCTGGTAGAGACGAATCCGCCAGCTTATAAAAACCACAAGCAATGGTCTCCGGAGACCTCTGTTCCGAACGCTCGACCGTGCTCACTTCTGCCTCGTCCGCACATCTCAACTGCACGACTACATGCTCTTTCGCTGAATATCCTACGATGAAGTGCTTGACAAGCCAACAGACCTGCGATTGCTAAGCGACGTGCTCACATCGCTGCCATTTGAGACATCACTACCTCAGTCGCCGTTATCGAATGAATTTGGGTCGATCTGCAGCTACGCTTTGACTTATTTTTGTTTTCTTTGCCGTTTAACCGTGATTTCAAGTAGCTTGGTCTACTTTGTACTTGTGTGTCGTCATGTCGAAGCAATGAACTAGTGTTCCAGAGTTTGTAGTAAGTACGTAAGTACGCTAACCTATCTCTAGGGAGTGCTGCTCGAGAAACTCAATCCGAGGTCAACGTTTCACTCTTGAGCTGCAACACGTAACGATTCGTATGTACAGAGCTGATCTACATGTAGCGTTACTACCTATCAGTGAGGAGGAAAACGACATCCAATCCAAAGAGATGGCTGATCGGATCCTTCTGACTCAAACAATCCGAGTCTTCCGGGCCTACGTGACTACGTCGCTGTGAAACCCCACAGTCTTAAGGCACAGCGGAAGTCATACTCAGTGAGCAGGACGCAGGCTCCATGCCCATTGACGAAGCTTGGACTTGGACGAAGCAACGAAGCAATCCCCGTAACTGTTTTTCGAGGTTTTCGGGGTCTGCCAGGTCATACGTCGGCAGACCTCGGCACCGGGCGCTTCATGACGTTTCTGCTGCAGAGCTGACCCCAGACACCACAGCGGTTTCTCCTGGCTACCATTCGTTACCCAACGTTCTGCTATCTTGTCTTGCGTATAACAATCACCAGCTCACCTCGGTGGAGTTGGATAATGCTTGCAGAACCACGTTGGTCCAATCATTGGGTATGTACATGCTCACGCTCTGTTCGGCTGCGATGAAAATTACCGCTAACGCTGTCATGATGTTCGCTCAGCGCAAGCTTGCGCTTCAAGCTGCACCATCTTGGATCTCACCCATGCAGTTTCACATTGTGCACGCAGTTGTGTTCGTGACTTGCGTGAGGTAGCGTGGGGTGTGCTTATCCCAGTCTACTGCTCAATACTGCACTGCCTTTCACAATTTCCACGTCGTCACAGGACCGTGATGGCCCATCCATCGCCTCATTGCTCGCCCAGAGCTCGGTCCGCTGAGACTCCGCTGTCAGTCACACGAAGATACAGAAGAAGGAGGCCTCTCCAGCTACCCCGGATCTAACAAGCGTCCCCTTTCCAAAACTCTGCCGCAGCTCGGTCAGTTGTAACGATTCTTAACATCGGGTCTAAAACTTCCTTAATGCTTTGGGGTATGAGCGGTGTACTATGTGAGTTCTGTATATACTTTCTCTTTGACTCACTCAGATGTTGAAATTCTTTGCCTCCACCTCAAGATACCACGCCACACCTGAAGACGACAGTGCATCTATGATATTGCGAAACATAACTCAAAGCAAATGATCCATGATGATGTGATTTCGGAGGGCCATAGACATCCTCTCAAACGAAAATTCTATCACACGCTGCTGTTGGACTCTGCTTTCTACGAACGTTCTCAAGGCCCACGCATCGTATCACTTCGTCTCCGCAAAGCAAGGATGTCATCGCTCATGCTTCACCCTTGTTTGACGTGCCGCTTTCGTTCTTCTTCAGCCTGGGCCCAGTCGCCGATACGTTTGTTTCATCACTCCATGGTGTGGCGCCGAGTCCTGCTCTGGTTGACGTGCCTGTCCAGTCGGTGTATATAAAGAGGAGAAGTCGGCCGTTGTCTCCCCATTCTCCTCGTGTCTGACTTTTATTACTTTCGCTTTCCTCTTCTTTAACCCTTTTTGCGGCACCGGTGGTACGTCGTTGAACGCTTTCAATGTCATTGAGATCAATGCGCTGACTGGACTCTCTCGTATAGCCCGCTTCGTTTCAGTACTTTACACCTTTCTCTTCGGCGATCTTGACGATTCGACATACGACATCACCGTTAACAGCTCACGTTCTTTACTCAACACACGAACCACAATTACTAGCTGGTCACCATGCAAGCTTCATTTCTACTTATCACTTTCTGTGCCATGGTCACATCCTCCGTCTTCGCTGCTCCTCTACCTCCCTACCTCGAACGGTTGTCTCGCCGAGGAACGAATCCGCGTCGTGCTGATGTCCTTCTGTCCAGAGAACCTGATACGGACTTGTT
Source organism: Steccherinum ochraceum (assembly GCA_004332605.1). Taxonomy (NCBI): domain Eukaryota; kingdom Fungi; phylum Basidiomycota; class Agaricomycetes; order Polyporales; family Steccherinaceae; genus Steccherinum; species Steccherinum ochraceum. The sequence continues at coordinate 7,909 of RWJN01000712.1, forward strand.
GTAAGTAGCTTTGAACTGTTCGTCTTTCCATTGCTAACGAGCATGCGGTTGTAGTGCTCGCGTATATGAACCCGATAACGCAATTGTTCCACGCTATCTCATGCACATCGCGACGCCGGGTGGCGGCTATGAGTATGCGCTCAATCTGTTCTGGAAACCATACGCTCACTCCTACGTCTCATACAGGCAATTCACAGGTGGTGGCGGACCCGATACCACTGAAGTCGACGAGGACGTGACTGGCAAGGTCACCAAGTACGTGCTTCTGCATGCCATTCATGTTTCGTGGGCTTACGGATCGATTTGATGCAGAATCATTCCTAATGCGGTCCCTGGCCGGAGGAGCGTTCCCGCTGAAGGCGTGGACTTTGCTATGAAGCGCGCCCTTGCTTCTCGACGGCTGAAAACGCTAGAAGCCATTGTAAAGCGGGTTGCGGACGAATTCGACCTTGATTGATCGGCTTCGATTAGCGAAAGCTGGGCCTTTGTAATCTTATGTGTTTATTTATTATCTGTTGTATCGGTTTTGACCATCGGTCTGTGTGAGGTAGACTGATCCACATAGATCACTCAAGGCCCAGTTCGCTGCCAATCATACGATCGCACCCCAGGAGGACCACCCAAGGACCACTTCGACATACACCGGATCCAATAAGCACTCGGGTTTCAAAGGCTTTACCGTAACTCGGCCCAGTCTTCGGCAAGAGGACTTGGAGAGCACGCCGACTTTGCTCATAAAACGCAGCACCGCGATGATGCAGCTGGATCTAAGATCACACGGTCACAGTATGCATTGACGGGCATGAGTTGCGTACTATGTGAGTATTCTACTTCCCTCTTGACTTGTTCAAACGTTTGATTCCTGTGCCCCCCCTCATGATACATCGCCACACCTGAAAGCTACAGTGCATCTCTGATCTTGCGCAACATCATTCAATGTAAGCCATCTATTGATGACAATGTATGCGCAGGGGCTGATGAGCATTCGTTCAGGCGTTGTTGTCGCTGCAGGCTGTCGTAGGCCCCCGCTGACCTGTAAGCTCTGCAAAACTTAAGCGTCGTATCACTGCGAGTTCGCATGTCGAAGATACCATCGCTTGCCATGCGGCTTTGCTTTATTTCTCTCAGGCTCAACGAGGCCAGCGGCCGCCGATAAGTTTGTTTCACCGACATCTAGTGTGGTGCCGAGTCCAGCCTTGGCACATATGCTCGTTTGTGTGTGTGTGTGTATAAAGTCAGAGAGACCGGATAGTGTATCCTCATTCTCTCCCGGGTCTCACTTTTGCTTCTTTAACTTTCTCCTTCAACACCCTTTTTCACTTCGCGGCACCGGTGGTACGTCGTCGTCGAATCTTCGCAACGTTGATCAAAGTGCTGACTGGACTTTCGTGTAGCCCGCTTTGTATTGGTTTAATCCAATCTTTTCTACATATCTTCTCTCCGGCGATCTTGACGATTCGACACACGACATCACAACCAACGTTACACGATCTTTACTTGACAGACATAATCATACTCGCCATGAAAGCTTCGCTTTTTCTTATCACCCTCTGTGCCATTGTCACGTCCTCCATCTTTGCTGCACCTCTGCCTTTGTTTCCTGAATTGTTGACCCGCCGAGGAGTACTTCCGCGTCACGTTGACGCCCTCGTCGCCAGAGACCTGAATGCGGCCTTACTGTAAGCAGCTTATCTATTGTTCGAATTTCTAGTGCTAATAAGCTTGCCGTCTCAGTGCTCGTCTGTACGAAGAGGATAATGCAGTCTTCGCACGCTATCTTGTGCACTTGGACACACCGACTGGCTCAGAGTATGTGCTACACTTACTCCGGGCAATGATGCGCTCACTTATACGTCTCACGCAGGACCTTCAAAACTGGTGGTGGAACTGATAACACTGAAGTCGACGAGGACGTGACTGGCAAAGTCACCAAGTACGTGCTTGTTCATGCCGTTCATTGTTCGTGGGCTTACGAATCCATTTGATGCAGGATAATTCCTGGTCCCCCTGGTAGGAGGAGTTTTCGCGATGAAGGCGCAGATTTTGCGACGAAGCGTGCTCTTGCTTCTCGACAACTGAAAGCGTTGGAAGCCATTGTAAAGCGGGTTGCGGACGAATTCCGAGACCTAGATTGATCGACTTCGATGAGCGAGAACTTGGCCTTGTAAACTTATGTCTTAATTTATGACTACTTGTTTCACGGGGTTTGACAATTGGCCTGTATGACATAGCGTGATCTGCATCATACTTGCGTGGCTGTCTCCATGCTTCACGGTTGCTCGCATGAAGTTGTGGGTCATAACTCGGATTGCCAATTGGCAAGCAGCGGAATCCTTAAAATTTTCGCTATCCATGCGGTCTATCAAAATGTTGGTCAAGATAAAAGAGGTAATTCAAATCTCCCTGAACTACGAGAAATCAGCTCGGGTCCTCTGAGTACTCTATGAAATATCGCAGTACTGGACCGATCGCACTGAGCAGGACTCCCTAGATCCCCAAACACCGGGCCGCTTATCCCGGCCGGACGCTCCAGCCGGCGCCGAGGTTTCTCATCGTGTTCGGCCGGCATCGGTCACTTACGCGCAATTCTGATATCGTGCACGACGTGCAGTAACTGAGTAAGTACTACTTGTCCTCAAGTTCTTAGTTCTGTACAT
>RWJN01000713.1:0-10545 GCA_004332605.1 Steccherinum ochraceum
CACTTCACTTTGCCACTCCAGTGGCAAAGACTCTTTGAGCCACTGCCCTTTGTCCATTCTTCCCTTGTCTCAGAGTCAAAGGACCATAGTAGATACAATCCCCATTGTAAGACGTCTTGGAATGTCCTGTAGCTGTATATAACACCAGACTCTGACTGAGAATGCATCTCTCCCTTCACTTCTATGTGCGCTCTTGTGGAGTCCGACGCAGTTTGCACAGTCTCCTGGACAACATCCCGCACACGAGACCCACCAGGACAACGATGAACCTACTGAAAGAGGACACAGGCAAAGTGGATGTAGCTTGTTAGACAATAGACCGGGCATGAGTCCAATTTCTTCAACCAGAAGATGGCCGCAAAGGAGCCAGAGAAAAGAATTCTGCCAGCTGCAAACACGACGAGACATAAGGGGTAGAGGTGTTGTTGATAGCGTAAACAGATCCAGAGAAAAAAACACCACTGAATTGTCTGCAGGTACAATGTACTATTCACATATTCCGGAGCCCTCTCCTGAGCCTGAGGATGCGCCCCCTACTCCTGATGAGCTTGAGCCAGAGCCTGCACCTCATCGTGGTGGTGGACGAGTTAGAGGACCTGCAAGCCGCCCTAGAGGCCGCTCTGTCTCTGTTGAGCCTACCCGCAGGTCCACCAGGTCTAATCTTGGTGTACCTCCTGGTGAGTGGTGGACAGTCAGACATCCTACTCCTCCTGTTGACGCTTCCAGTGAGGACGAGCCAGAGCCTGGATCTCCTCCCACTCCTCCCTCCTACTCCTAGGCAATACAGCCCCAGACATGAATGTGACTGAGATCTGGCTTTTGCCCAAGCCAGACCTCATAGGGAGTCTTACCATCGAGCGCAGCAGTAGAATAGCAGTTCAGCACATGCACAGCAGCAGCGAGTGCCTCCCCCCAGAACGAGGGAGGCAGGTGGCAGGGACTTACGCCTTTTCTCTCGACACTATCGTTCCAGCACAGGCTGCTGGTGATCTGCCCTACGTCATCTACCGCACTCCTGGTCCACATCTTGTTGCACAGAACACCCACCTCCTGGAGCATTCCTTTTTGCGGGTCCGCGATCTGAAGCATTCTCCTGCTGTTATCCCTGGACCTGATAGCGGTGGAGGAGCATCAGGCTCAGCAGGAGCAGCGATAGGCAAAGGAGGAGGTACTGGTGGCTCATCAGGCAAAGCTGGTGCCTCAACAGCGACAGGATCAACCTCCCCCCATGAGGAGGCAGCGGTACCGAGTTAATAGTGGTAGAATCGCTGGAAGGAGTGGAGGAAGGAGTGGGAGCAGCAGCCAATGCAGGAGACAAGTGAGGTGCTCCCTGGAGGCCAGGGAAGTAGCGTTCATCGAAATCAGCTCTCTCACTGATGATGACCTTCTTGGTAGTAGGATTGTAGCATTTCCACCCCTTGCAGCTCTCCGGGTATCCAATAAAATGCACTTACTTCTCCATGTGCGAAACCAGATTAGTCCGCTTGTCCCTTTGCACATGCACATATCCTCGAGGACGATGGTGAGCCCTATCCCTTGGACTGGTTTCAAGTGGATGACCAACAGACATTGGCTGTGACTGCTAATCCGGATCCTCGCACTTGGAAGCAGGCTATGGCACGTCCTGACGCTCCCAAGTGGCTGGATGCTGCTACTGACGAGTTCAACAACCTCATTGCCAATGGAACTTGGGAGGTTGTGTCTAAGCCACCTGGTGTACGCCCTCTGGGCTGCAAGTGGGTGTTCGTCACTAAGCATCTTGCTGATGGGTCTCTGGATCGCTACAAAGCTTGTCTCGTTAGTCAGGGCTTTGCACAGCGTCCGGGTTTATGACTATGTCGAAACGTTTGCACCCACAGTCCGTATGGCAACGCTCAGGACCCTTGCGCTTGCTGGACTGGAGGACTTGGAGATGATCGCTATTGACATCTCTCAGGCCTTTATTAACGGTGACTTGGACGTTGAGCTCTACATGGAGCAGCCTGAGGGTTTCCACAACGGCAGGCCTGGAGATGTCTTGCGCTTGGTCAAGGCTATCTATGGTCTCAAGCAGGCTGGACGCCTTTGGAACAAGAAGTTGCATGCCACCCTTGTTTCCCTTGGTTTCCAACGTCTCAAATCCGATGCCTCAGTCTATGTCTATGCCAAGGGTTCAGCATTGTCATCCCTATTCATGTGGACGACATCACCCTGGTTGGTCCTTCTCGCTCGGACATTGAGAAGGTCATTGAGGAGCTCTCCCAGCACTTCAAGTTGCGCAACCTTGGTAATGCTACTTGGCTCTTGGGTATTGAGATTATCACGGATCGCCGGAAACGCTGTCTAAGCTTGTCACAGCGTCAGTACATCGTCAACATGCTAGACAGGTTTGGATTCAGCGATTGCAGCCCTGTCTCTACCCCTATGGAGCCTGGCAAGCGTCTTGGTCTTCACCAGTGTGCACAGTCCTGGGAAAAGAAGCAGACCATGTCCACCCTGCCTTACATCAATGCAGTTGGTGCGCTCATGTATCTGGCTACCTCTACCCGTCGAGACATTGCCTACACTGTCTCCACTCTTGCATTGTGTCCACTCTGGCCCGCTTCAACTCCCACCCTGGTCCTATCCATTGGGCTACTGTTAAGCATTTTTTCCGCTATCTCAAGGGCACTATGGATCTGTGTGTTGGAGTAGCAAGCTGCAGCCGCTCATTGCCTTGTCTACTACTGAGGCAGAGTACGTTGGTGCAGTGGACGCTGGGAAGGAGATCATCTGGATGTGCAAGATGCTCTCTGAGCTTAAGATGGACGGCCCCTCCCTCTTGTTCACGGACTCTAACTCCTGAGCGTTGCAAAGAATCCTGAAGGGAAGATGAAGCACTTGGATTTGCGCTATTACTGGCTCAGAGAGGCTGTGGAGGCTACAGTCATTTTGCCCTCACATTGCTGGTGCGCTTATGCCTGCGGACATCCTTACCAAGGCATTGCCTCGGATGAAGGTGGAGCAGTTCAGGAAGCAGATGGGATTGGAGGGATAGCTTCAGGGGGGAGCTGAGTGGTATCACATCGGGGGGGAGTGTTGGACGCTGTTGGTGATGTTTCTAGAGACCGTTGCATTCCTTTTCTCTTTATTATATTCGTATTCTCCTCACTTTCCTCTTTCTAACCGTCCAAGATTTAGTTGTTTTGGTTGAGTGGTTGTTGAGCTACACAAGGGAGTGTGTACTTCGTGTTTCTTCATCGCTTGCCTTATCCAGTAGTGCCAGTAGCTTAGCTACAGCACAGTCTGAGCGCTTACACAATATGTTGAACTAGGTATTGAGGTTGCCTAGGGTGTGCATTATTTCCAGATTGGAAGAGTTGAAAGTGTCGAGCCCGCCAACAAGTAGCATGAGTGTTGGGAGTGTTTGTGAGGAGTGTGGGCTCTCTTGTACTGAAATCCCTTATCTGTACAATTAGAGTCAGGTCAACCTCTTCATGAGCGACCATCCACCTCTTGCCAGACATTTGGTCACTATGCTGTATCAAGGACCCCTCCATCTGGGAATAGCGTTCACGCACTGATTGTCAGGAGGTTGGTGAAGGAGCTCATTTGCTACACTTTTAGATATTCCTCAAGATGAGGTTTGAGAGGGACCTGGAAAGCTCGAGAGTAGGGACCTCATTGGGAATGGCTCTCGGAGAGCAAATGAGCTGCTTGCCGAGCTCAATACGTATTATAATACGACTGCAATTGCTGATGTCAGTAGCCTGCTATTGTTTGTATGTGAGGCATTTCATTGGGTATGACAGTGGCAGGTCTTCATATGGACCGGGTGGAAGTTCTACAAGATGTGGAGAGCCATCATGGGTATCTTTCATCACGATACTGGACTTGCGTACATCACTGAGACTGTAAATCCTGAGAATCCTGCAGGGACTATGGCCATGCCTTTTTTGTTCTCTCAAAGGCACTTTATGCACATGTGCGCAAATTTCAAAAACTGGTTACTCAGACTGCAGCATGAGAGCTCTACATGTTAGTATATTTCTTTGCTGCTGTTTAGATCTTCTCATCCTTCATTCTCCAATACCAGTCTGTGCCGTGACAGTTTCATCTACATCTTTAATATTTACGTATATACAGCTTCAGTCATTCGTAACTTACATGTAATCTAGTTTACAATTTGGTCCCCAGCTATTGGTATATTTGCCATTCATATATTCTAATGATCAGCTGTCCACACTATCATGATGACAATAGACTCGAGCTCTTGGTCTGGATTGCCCTGCCCTGTGTCCTCTGCCAATCTGATACATCCTTCAGCTCCTTCGAGAGAACGTCTCAATACATCGGGAGAATGCAAAGGTCAATGCCAGGTTCCCAGTACGATTGGCCTGGTACAACAATGTTCTGTTGTAGCCTGGTTGGAGCGAGTGCTATTCATCTGTTCTTGTACAGATGTAGTCATCATAACCTATGACCACCTCTTTTGTTCATCAAATGTTACTTGGTTATTCAGTGTGTTGTTCAACTATGGTGGTCATAATAAACATGCTAAGTGTTGACTGTTGTAGCTGATTGGCCTCCTTACAATATTATGGCTAGCACAAGTGTTTACAATAACCACTACAGGTGTTCAGAATAGACAATACAAGTGTTCAAGGTAACCACTGTAGGTGTTCAGGGTAGCCAGCACAGGTGTTCAGTGCAGCTACTACAAGTGGTCAACATAACTACCAGAGGTATTTATTTTTTGAGAGTACTGCAGTGCTAATGTTTCAAGTATTCAACACGACTTCAGCATGTGTTTATTTTGACCAGCATTTTGATCTCGTGTGTACACCATTGCTACAACAAGCACTCATTGTGCTTGCATATGAGTATTCATTCCAGGAGACTCTGCATTATATGGAGAAGTATTGTTCAGCATCAGCATTATAGACGTGACCAGATTATTATTGTAAATAAGGTTATAAGATGTAGATCTGTTTGTACCTCAGGGAACATAAGTTTTACGACGGAGCTCGCTCTATGAGCCGGCTACGGCCCGCCAAACGCAAGATCGGCCACAGCTTCGCGGCTTCATCTTCGGCCAGCTGGCTTTGGCTACAGGCGCTTAAGATATTAAAAAGTTGTTGAAGCCATAGCCAGTTCGCAGAGCCAGTCACACCAGCATAGCCAAAATTGCGGCTACACCAGCGGTTCTGCCACATAGCCCAGCGTAGTCGTACGGCCAAAGCCAAAGACGCGTAGCCAGAGCCAGAGCCAGCCATCAGTTATGCACATTGGAACCAGGTATAAGACCGCAGGCCCGCCATGGAATGGTTCTCCCAACTCCCCACTCTGGTGTGCTGTTGGTGGTCGTGGTGCGCTGGAGGGGGTCTTGGTGTCTCGGTCTCGTCATTCTCGGTCTCCATTCGCTGACTGCGCTCCCCATCACGTTCCCTTTCTCTTAGGAATCTCGTCCACTTCATCGCTCGGACGACTCGGACCCTATCATTCACCCGTACATTATTGATATGAAATCGTAGCATACGCTGATGCTATTGTTTCATTGTTAGTAGGCCCTGGTCTCTTATAGCCAATCCGAAAACGCCGAAAATGCTGTGTCGTTGCCAAGGCCAAGATGGCTGTGACGGCAGGGCCGCTATTGGTGGTGTTGAAGACGTGTGGTTACGGTACACAGTGCTGTGCACGCTTCAATCCCAATGCCTGCAACATACAACATAAGACGGCGTGTGTAGTCTTCCTAGCCCGGACGACCTCTACGACCTCTACTCTGACTTCGTTGACTTCGACCTCATCTACCACCCCTGCAACTTCGACCTCAGCATTGTTGTCCTCGTCCGTGTCCGCGTCCTCTTCCGATTCTAACGCTGCTCCTAGCTCGTCCTCAGGCTCCACGGTGACGTCCACCTCTGCAACTTCCTCAGCGTTCTCAACGTCCACTGCACCATCGGCATCAGCCACTCCCACCACATCGTCCATACCTCGTCGTGGCACTACGTTCACAGCTCCGACTCACGACATCTGGACTTCCAACAATGGGATTGTGGCGTTCCTCAAGAACAACAATGAAGCAAAGGTGGAACGTCAGCGGAAGGCATCTGCACAGATGGCTGCTAAACAACAGAAGGAGGAGGAGGAGGCGAGGACGATCATGTTCTACATTTGGCTTAAGGTGCGTAGTACTGAGCCTTTTCATTGAACCATCTGATCTGACCTTTACATTCTACTGTTAGCGCGAGGGCAATCCGGTGTGGGTATTGCAGTGTATACTCACACATCTGCTCTACACCTTGGCCGATCTTTCCAACCTCGTGAGCTGCCTTCAACCCTCTGCAAAGTATCAGATCTTTCACACAGGTGATTGTGGGCCGGGTGTTGCACCAGTTGACGCAGGTTGGATGCTGGTGGATCTCAAGGGTGCGTATTTTCTTGGCTTAGGAGTGAGGGAGGTTTGCATACGTGTCTTTGGATTCTGCGATGCTGATTGCCACAGGCTGCCAGCATGGGCATACACTTCTTCTATTCGAGCTCCTACCACTTTGACCAAGAGGCCGCGATTGAACACTGATACCACAGTCGTCCCATCCAAGCGTCCCCATGTTCAACTCCTATCTCCCACCTCCTCTCCTGCGACATCTCCACACCTCGTTCCTGCCTCTGTGGATGTCGATGATGTTGCGGATTTGGACCAGACTACGACATCTTATCTGAGCAGTGCTCTCTTTCAGGTGGTCTGGGACTACAGCGACGTTTTCATTACTCGACGATCTTCGGGGGGAAAGCGCGGACTGTCTCTGAAGGATCTTGTTGAGAAGCTCATCCCTGTCCCAGGTTTGCTTATTGGAGGAAAGCCTGTTTACACTGGCCATTCCACGTTCAAGAACACGTCTAAACAGCTTCAGAAAGGCAATCCAGCGGTCTGGAAGACTTTCTATGGTTTGAAACGTATGTTCAGCGAGTACAATGCTCACGTGAAAGCGAACACCATAATTGTGGAGCCAGACAAGTTCCCATTCCCCACTGTGCAGGATGCTCTTCGAATGCGTAAGAGCCAATGGACAATGCCCAAGCTCGCAGGTAAGCTTTGACATGCTTTACACTGTTGGAACTCACACCAACATCCGCGTTCAGATCTCCTGGCCTCTCAACAACAGGACACACCTATGGTCGTCGATGTTGATGAAGATGCTGTGATCCCTGCCCCTGTCATCGAGCCCATTGTTCCTGCCATCATCGAGCCCATCATCGCCGCCCCTCCCGCCGCCGCCGTCCCCATACCTTCTGAGCCCATCATTCCCGGCCCTGCTTCTGCTGTCTATGATTATGTCCCTCAGCACTCCGCTTCAGGTAATTCCGCGTCCCTCCACACCAATGATGATACTTTTGAAGATCTCATGGCCTTTTTCCCGGTTCTTGAACAGCCCCCAGAGGACTTAGATCCCAATTTGTGGAAGAAGTCCATAGAGGAGAGACCTGCAGATGCTCCTGGTGACATTATGTAGCTTGTAAATTCCCTTGTCTGCCTCCACATTCTCATACCCACCTGCATTGCATCATCCGTATATTCTTGTATAGTTTTGTATAATATCACTTCGTATATGGACCCGTACAGTAACTCTGAGCCCTTTAATAGTCTCTTCTTAAATTAATGATAGCTCCAGCAAGTGGCAACTTATATCAGGCACAAAGTTAGATTTTACTGTTGATTTTCATATGAGGTACAGACATGCTGACTGACTCATTCGGAAGGCACATGCAGTGTCAGACCTATGAGGCATTGCCTTCATGCCATTTGCTACACACAGAAAAACACAATGAATTGTCATGCTTAAGCTATCATACCATTGCAATCATCATGCACAGTTCCGGCTTCAAAGCGAAGGGCAATATTTTCGCTTCTTGAAGGATGGACCTTCTCCATGGGACGTTTGGCCCAGCTCCTTCCGTGACTTCTCTGCTTCCAGCACAGCCATCTTCTTCCTTAGCTTGAGCCTCACGGTTTGCTTGTCGGTTGGCACGCTCTGCCTCTTTCACTCGAAATGCTTCCGCATCACTTGATATATGATTCTGGTCGCATAGATGTCGCGTCAGCAATGTGAAAACATTTGTCAAGGGCAAGACTCACCGCGATACGTTTGTATGCACTAACTGTCTTTTCCAGATCAGACCCGGACTCGTAGAAGTTTACATTGCTTTCACACCCCCTGTTGTCAGCTGGATGGAAGATCCCCATTGTGTGTACCCAGGTTCTTGCTCGCTCTGGCAAGTGGCATGGTAATCAATTGACCCCCTCCAGAAAATTTCCACGAGACATCCCCCAGCCCTAAAGGTATGTTAGCAACGGGCAAATCATTGAAGAGCATGGTACGACTCACTTTGCAGAATTGACACCGACACCGTACTCTACCAGAACAAATTTGCCACCCTTAACTCGGTTGTGCTGACTCTTTAGATCAAACGCAAAGCTGCGCTGTCCACGAGGACCAATGGTTTCCTTACTCACCTACCACATACCATATGTAGCGGGTGACCAGTTGTTGTCCCGATGGAAGAAGTTGGAGAAATCCATGCAGGACATGATGAGTGAATTGGCAAATGGGCGAGCGGGGTCCGTTCCATCAAGGGTGAGGGTATCAAACCCTGGTACTCCCTCCCTGAGAGTGGCTTAGTGTTATAAAGTGCCGTCCACGGAAAACGGAGACGTACTTGGCTGCTTGGTACGCTAACTGCAATGCTGCCCCAGGCATGATGGTCATGAAATTCTCACAATATACCTGCGCCACTGCTGGTACCTTCATCATCGTGTCCTCAAATATATTGCACATGTGAGTGTTGACAGAATGACCACAAATGAACAACATACACCTTGCCCTTCTCTTTCCTGCAGGAATAATACACAACTTGTTTCCCAGCTTCCTGTGAGCCATGCCATCCCAGGGCGTACATGCGCCCGTTCACCGGAGGGCTTTTCACCGACTCACCGGTACCATGCGAGCGCAGCTCAGAAACAGTGTCTTCACCAATGGGTTGCGCATTCACAACCGTATTGGAAGGCATGATGGTCCCTTTTGATTTGGATTTGTTGTTCTTCTTACTCTTCTTGGTTTCCTTTGTCTTTGGCTTCTTTGGTTCGGGTTCCGGATGCCTCTGCGCCTACAGGTCCATCAGCGTTTACTGTAATGCCAACCCGAGTCACCGAACTCACAGAATTTGTCGTTATGTGCCTTGCCACAGTCGAGTACTCCAGCATTGTCTTGAAGCAATCTTGAATTATCTGTCAATGTCAAGTCATATCGACCCCAAGGCGGTTCAGTTGAGCATGCCTCGGCCCGGTAAAGTATGGTAGTACTCACGTGATTCGCACGGCAAAGACAATGTCCTTCGAGTCGCCATCCATCACAATGATCACATAGTAAAGGGCTGGATCACTGAGCATTTTGATGCGGTCCCATGGGAAGCTGGGGTCGGAGGTTGATAGCGGTCTCTTGGTCCTCCGCTCTATCTCCTGAGCTTTTGCAAGCAGATCGGGCTGCCGTTTGACAACTATGACTTTCACGTCCTTGCGATGCATCAACGCTCGGAGCAGCTAGTAGTCAGTCAGTACGTATGCCATGCTATGGAAGGCTGAATCTCACATCGTTATGGAAATCGTTCTTGTCACTGCCAGCCGCGTTGGCGGGAAGAGGGTTTGTGGGGCTTTGAGTTTCGACGGATGGAAGGCTCGCGTTGGTGTTGTTTGCCATGCCTTCAGTCTCGACCCTCTCGTGGTGGTCCGCACCATTATCTGGCTCGGTGACCATCACGATGAGGTCGTCGGCGGGAGTGGGTAGTGCGTCGTCCTCATTGCTGTTCATAGCAGCGTCCTGGAGGGCACGTCTGGTATTGTGAAACACTTGTATGAGCCTTCTTTTGTCTCGGGCTATGTTCTTCGAGTCCTGCACTGTTCCCTTGTCTTGGTTGACATGGGCGCGAGGCAGGGGCGCCATACGCTCTGCCCTGCTGAAACCATCGCGAGATGTCCCACCCTCCTGTGCAATGGCCGATGTCGTTCATCACAACACTGATGCCTCAATGTGGCAAAGGACTTACCTCGATGCCTCCCGCAGGCCTGTTGGGTAACGACGGATGAAGCTGTTGACCAGTTCAGGTCAACTGATTCGTTTACTGAGACTGCAAGTACTCACTTTCGGTACCACTCTTGCATTATCTGTCTCTCTGAGCCCTCCGACGTATTCCCCTCTTTCCCGTCTCATTTGATCCAACACCTCCAGCTCCTCGCGTGTAAGGACGAGGCCGCAAACACTTGCAACGTCTAGTATAGCCTGGAGAGGCTTCAGGTGTGCAGTACTGGGCAACAACGTTAGTAGAGTTTACCATGACATAAAGATGATAACAGTGTGCGCATTATAATGGTAGAGCTCTATGTGCGTTGAACATACAGGCATTACGATTCCTGAGTGAAACGAAGTGAGAATCGTTCTTGCCCCGGATTTTGCACGGCCGCGCGACCGGATACCCAAAACTGCCCAAACTGTGGGAAAATTTGGAGTATTAGTCCGTTTGTTATCAGTCTTT
>RWJN01000714.1:0-10419 GCA_004332605.1 Steccherinum ochraceum
ACTTCTGTGGGCACTTACTCAGTTACTAGTGTCATGATAAATGTTTGTTTACGGTCACCTGCGTCATGATAGAGCTCTAACGTACGGTCAACTGTACCATGATAGAGCCCCAATTTACGGTCAGTTGCATTGTGATAGAACTTGAGTTACTGTCAAATGTGTCATGATAGAACTCTGTTTTACGATCAGATGTATCATGATGGACTGCTGTTGTACAGTCAATTGTATCATGATAGAGCTCTGTTTTACGGTCAGTTGTGTCATGACAGAGCCTCACTTTACGGTCAACTGTACCATGATAAAACTCTATTTTACAGTTAGATGTATCATGATAGAACTTTCATTATATGACCATCATTCACAAAAAATAGTCCAAAATTAAACATTAGTCTACTCCTTCTGCTTTTGTTTTCCTTTCTTCTTCTTCTGCTGTTCCGATTCCACTACACCATCCGGATACCACTCCTTCCATTGCTGGCGAATCTCTTCATTTGGCATGATTGCGTACCAGAGTACAACAAATCTGGCTGCCAGTTGCTCCCAAACATGTGCTTGCTTGTAGGCGTAGGCGTTCAGTCCAGACAGCAAGATACGAGTCATTGTTGCCTGATGCTGTCTTCGGTTGACTTGACTTCTCCACCAGCTCCCTTTCCAACGAAGAAAGACGATGACTCGCCGCATCTCTTCCTGGAGCAGGAGGACTTCTTCTTCCCAGCGTTCAGCGCGAGCCAGATACTTGCTCCAGTCTACACGCATACTTGCAGAATATGCATCAGAGTTTGGGTCATCTGGAGTTTCTGACGCAGTCAGCCAAATCCATGAAGGTTGATGAAACCCATCTCCACGACGCTGGTACCGGTTTCGCTGTACACCAACCATGTCCTCCGGATCGGCACCCGGACCACGGTTGTCCTCATCCCGCAACACCTGGTACTTGTCTTTCCAGTCGCCGTCGGGATCCAACGCAAGAAGGTGAATCCGGGCAGCCCGATACCGTTCTACAGCTAATTTAGCTTTGCCGTTAAAGCGTATATAAACTGCTCGTGATCTGGTATTGGGCTTGTTCCCAGTTCCTTGTAGAGCTTGAGCAAATTATCACACATAAAAAAACGTAATACATACCACGAACATTCTTGTTCTTGAAGTCCGTAACTTTGACTAGTGTTCTTCGCCAATGACGCAAATCACTTAGTGCATCGTCAAGCTGTGCAAGACGGAGCTTAGCTTCAATCGTAGCAAGCTGCTTGACTGTTGCACTGCCTGCTCCGCTTAACGGTAGACTCGACGGAAGAAGCAAATTGGCAGATTCGCTTTCTAGGGTCAAGTCGCGTAAAGCAGCAGCATGAGGCACGTAAACGTCTTGAATCAGTCTCCAACCTTGAATCCGTTTCGCCAAAGCAATACGCTTCTGCGTTACGGAAAGGTCATCATCGACATCTCCATGGACTGCGATCTCTGCAGCCAAGTCGCGTCTGTATAGACGTAAGTATATGGTCCAAAGAACAGTAGTGACACGAACTGTTGCTCCTCAAGCTCAAGGCCTACTTGAATGAAAGAACTTGGCGAAGTCTCGTGAGCTGGCAGAATTCCCTGCTGGAGAGCTCTCGCATCCTCCGCAGCAAGCTTCTTCAGCATCTCCTTCACCGAAAAACCTGTAGGCTAGTTATATTACATCATTGGAGAAGCAGGAGATAGACACGCACCAGTCGCAGGTTCCTCAAATGGATCTGGCTTCGAGTTCGGATCGTTGTACCAGTTTCCGAGAATCTCACGCCACTTATCCGTATGCTCCTTATCGTAGAGTGCATTGTGTTTCTCGAAGTTGTCTCGCTGCTTCTGAGCCTGTTGTAAAGCAAGTATAAGAGCCGCAGCAAAGCGAGTACCTGAATAAATTGTTCAGAAGACTAGCAACAACACAAAGATTGCAAGATACTCACCGAAAGCGAGAATCTTCATCAAGTTCCAGGCATTGAAGTTGTCATCCAGAACCTCGTGCCTCACACCCGTAGCCATCTCAGATGTCTGGCCAGATAAAGGGTTGTTGTAATGCCATCCAACCTCTACACCCTCTCCGTAAGTGCGGGCAACCCATCGGAGGAAGTTAAATGACCAGCGGGAATGGTTACGGCCATGGACTTGGATGTGCTTCTTCGGAATAGCCCAGCGAAGCTCGTCGAATTCTCGGTGAAGAGAGGGAGGGTAGGACTCCATTCGAGAGACGAAGTTCTTGGAAAACTGACATGCAATGTCATACGAGACAAGGACAAAAAGAAACATCAATGCAGAGAGTGTCGATAGCAAGAGGAAGTCCATGTTGCAGTATCTAGACGAACATCAGCATAGCAACAACCCAAGACCCGAACATTACATACTTCTCGCCTTTCTGAAGGTCACCCATCCCACTCGGACGAACCAAAGCATGACGTGCGCAGAGAACAGCGCCAACACCCGATGCAACGTAGCCGTCCTTGCGAAGGTTGGCGTTGAGAATAGCATTGTGCTCAACACCACATGTATTCTCCTATGTATGTAAGGTAGAAAGATCAGAATGAAAGTAACAGAACATGCACACGAACAAGGCCGACTTCACCTGACGCTGGTCTGCGAAGTCCGCAACATGCTGAAGGTATGCATTCTCCTCCACAAACAATGACCACCCGGACCCCAGCTCCACATCATCAAGTCCGCGTTCCTTGCATCGCAAGCGAAAGTTCGCATCGACCATCAAGAACAGGAAGTACATCCACCTGAGAGATGGTGATCAGCAAATTCACGAAATGCGAAAGGCAGTGCACCTACAACGTATCCGCAGGCGAGTTTTCCCACCCGTTCGGGAGGTTTCGTCCAGGTTGCGGACATGCTGGACATTCGATAGCAAGAGAGCCGGGTGTTGTGGCGGCAACACCCGCGGGATCGTGACCACGGCCAGCGCGTTTCAGTGCGTGCAGATGCCGCCAAAATCGGACCGCGAGACTCATTTGTTTATAACGATGCTAGTCAAATCGTCAGCCGCAAGAAAAAGCAAGCATGACAAAGCACTTACCGCCGACGAGGGCCGAGTTTTGTCGGTAAGGTTCTCCAAGCTGTCGTAGAAGTCGTTGAGGTTGATCTTCGCCCTGGTGTTCAACTCGAGGAACAGATCGAGGACACGGAAGGTGAATGCGGTCTGGGGGCGGTCCGTAGTTGCTGGGTACCACCGTGCTCGCAAGATTTGAACGCGGTGGTGTAACACACCGCGGTGATCAGCCGCTGGGTCATTGGCGAGACAGGCGCAATAGCGAACTTGTAGTCTGTGAATACCGGTGATATCGACGACCGTGAGGAGGGAAGGGACTGGATCTGGGCATGGGCATTCAGCACCGCCATGGCCAAGCTGGTAGACGAGGCCGATATCCGAAAGCCAGGTCTTGCGGTGCGATTCGCCAGACCACATCTGCGACAACGGATTAAGTACTCGGCCGAGTATCCAGACAACTGAAACACGAAGACTTACCTCAATGCGATGCAGAGGGTTGATCGAGTGGGATTGAACCAAGCAAGCCTCGCACCAATGAAGACCTGTGGCGCAACTTGAACAGCGGTGGAGCGCATCCGCAATTCCGCAACGGAAACACGCGCCTTGATCGAACGCGTCGGCCAGTCCATCCAGACGATTGAGTTCGTCTAGATACTCGTCGCGATGGGGAAGAATCCTAAGAATACGATCCTATGCCCCAGTGAGTAGCATGAGTAACAAATCACGAAGCACACACCTTCATTGTTTCAGTCTTCCTTTTCGCACCCTCCTCCGCCTGAGCTTCACCGTCTTCTTCTTCTCCAAGACCCAAATCGTCGTTTCCGTCTTCGAGCCCTCTGTCGACATCGCCACCATCGCTACTTTCAAATTCGCCAGCCCCCTCGTCGACATCCATACGATCTTCGCCCGATTCGGGCGATCCTGCACCACCGTCGTGATCTTCAGGAAGAGCGGCATTCTCGGTGGAGTTGTGTGAAGTTTCGACTTGGAAGGCGCGTCCGCCGATGCGCCCGCTGGGTAAGATAGAAACTGAATGGCCGGTGATGACACGACGAGGAGGTTGAGAGGGGCCAGCGCGATCGAGGAATTGAGTCGTTGGACGTTTCTTGCGGTTCGCCATGAACGAGAAGGATAAAAAAACAAGGGGTGTCGAGCAGACAAGGAGGACGGTATGCACGTCGTGGCGAGTGCGATGTGACGGGTGAACCGCACGATGAGTAGAGGAGTTGAACGTTGAACGTTGGCGACAGCGAGCGCGACACCATCGACCATCAACGTTCAACCGTGGGAGCCAACGCAGCGCTTGGCGACGATCAAACGCAAGGGACCGAAAGGGTAACAAGGATGCATTCAGTGCGTAGATTCAAGTACATGAACATCAGGTACTTGGGAGGAGAAATTGACAATACGAAAGAGGTCGCAAGCGACGTCCAAAACCGAAAGAGAATTACCGAGTGTGCCGGGACGAGCGATGATCAACAGGGAACAACCGTCACCCTTCCCCTCGCAACGTTCGTAGTGTAGGCCGTGTACGCGTCGTACCAGGTGTCGTAGCCCTTCTGGGTACCCCCTGGACACTTGACAAGAGAAGCGACCTCGTTCCTGCTCCGTATCAGCGCATGCATCGAGACAAGCAGCTATGAACACGTACCAATCGCTATACACGCCAGTGCGACGTCCGACGGACACCACGTACCACCTTCGGATGCTGGGATCCGGCCCTTCGATGATCTGAGTACAGTCTTCTTCGTCATCCTCGACAACCCCTTCCGCTTCATCGCCTTCATCGAAATCTTGCCATTCTCCGACGCCGAACCCGTTGTTGACAGCCAAATTCTCGAACGCGGCGGTGATGGTATCAACGTCGGCATCGAAGAAGTCATCTCCGTCGTAATGAACGACGGAGGAGTACACTGGGGGCGGGGTGTTTGCTCTGATGACTCCGGAGTGTGCTGACGACTGGGACGTAGAGGTGTGGCGATGGGAGGGCTCGAGGGGCGCAGGTTGGGGGGAGGGCAGATGGGAGACAGAAGACCGATAGGATCCAGACGACGACATGCGGACCGGGGAAGAGTTGGTGGCAAACGAACGAGCCGAGGTGACGGACACGATTGGCGCCTCCACGAGACGAGACCTTCGGTCGGTGAGGGGAACCAAGTCGTACGAATTCGTGGAGTAGGACGGAATCATGGCGTAGTCCGTCGAGCGAGCACGTTGTGGACTGGCGCGAGTGGTGACGGCGTTGGCGTTGACGTTGGGAATCGTTCGAGCGGGTTGAAGGATCGGGCTTGCGGTGCGAATCGGAACTTGGTCTGCAGATGAGTGTCAGCGAGGTTGTTGATTTCAATCTATGGCAATCAACATTACCTTGTACGAGAGCACGAGAACCGGCAGGAGAATGAGAGGACGGGGCTGCTGGACGAGGAGGAGAGTGAGGAGAGCCTCCTCTCCCGTCTAACTTGGCTTTTCCTCGAGACATGGAAGTGAGAGACGAGGGAGCTGGGTCGTAGAGGCGACGACGGCTGTGGTTGCGCGGGAGAAGCAAATAAAAGCGAAAAGTTGTTTGTCTTGTTCTTGTGCGACCAAACAACGGTGAGGTCTTCGCCGTTGCCTCGAGCTCGGCACTCCCGCCGTTCACCGTAAGCGGGACGGCGGGCAAGAGGCTCGAGGACATAAAAGGCGATCCTCCATCGCACTTCACCCCATCACAGGGCTCTCTCGTCACTCGCTTTCTCTACTTTTACTCAGCTCTTTGTCGTCTCGCCATACGTCCTCCACGCCGTCTCGCTGCACGATCTCCACGCCGCCGTACTACACGATCTTCACGTCATTCTGACCCACCCTCCCGCCGTTCTCCACGCCACACCGTGCCGCCACATTTCTGCATCGTCTTGGCCTACCCTCCCGTCACTCTTTACGCCAAACCTTTGCGCCCATGGCCCGCGACGCGTCGAAGCCCGCCATTCGAGCCGGTAGTTGGGTCGACCCTCCGAGGTCCATCTGGTTGAACAACCGTCTACCTGGATTCGTGAGAAATCAGATCAATCCCAATTATACTCGCGACCTCAATTGGTGGAAGAATAATTGGTCGACTTACCAGCAGCGGTTTCCGATACCGAGGCCGAAGCTGAAGGACATTGAGGAGGCGGGCGGTAACAAGGCGCGTGCTCAGAAGAAAATCTACGAAGAGATCCGGATGGTAAGCGATGCTTCCTTATGATGTGACCGAACTTTGAACTCACCGGATCTTCAGAGGGTGTATAACTGGTTCCGCAATCACGCCCGCGCTTCGACATCGGGCAACGGCAAGAGGGCGTTGCTCCCCACGAACCGCACGCGCAGGAAGCGGCCGCATGAAGCCTATCTCGCCCTGTTCAGCAAGGAGGTTATGCCCGGCCTCAACAACGATTACGACGAACACGTACGTGGTCTTCGCCGCGGCGACCCAATCCCAGATCGGCTCAATTGGACCAACGACCGCGTCAAAGAGTTTTTGGAGAGCGACGAGATGGATGCGGAGACGCAGGCTCTGGTAGATGCGGTGTGCGAGGGCGAGCTGGATCCGGCGGAGGCTCTGCTTGACGAGACGGACGAGGAGCGTAACGAACGCTTGTTGAACAAGCGCCAGGAGTGAGTTTCTATTTTCGGCTGAGTCGACGAACTTGGCGTCTAACTAACCTGGTTTCCAGCGCCGTCGACCGCTTGACTCCTACCCTCGTCCACATCCTTCGCACCCTCAGCAGGCAGTCCGGGTTCAAATTCGCCCTCTTCGCTGCAGGTATCAATCCTCGTCACGGTCAAGTCCAGGTTCTTCAGTAAGTCCATTTCGTATGTCTCATCGTTGATCGTCACTCACCTGCCACGTCATCCGCAGCTTCAACGAAGGCGAGACCGTTGACAACAAGACCTGGGAAGAATCCTCGCCGGCGTATAGGACTGTCATCACTCCTGCTTGGGCCGATTTTTCTGGCAAATTGTTCAGTACGTCGTCTTCTGTCATTGCATGTGTCGCACGTACTGATGACTGCCACTCGCCTACAGCCGAGGAAGAGATCGACACTTGGTCGTACGATATAACGGTTCCAATGGACGACGACGTCGAAGAGGAGGAGGAGGTGCCGGACTATGTGTTGGACGACGATCTGGATGGCGCAGGTGGAGAGGAGGTAGAGGCTCGGAAGGACAAGTCGAAGAAACGCTCCAAGGCAGCGCAGCCGCAAGGCAACTCCTCGAAACGTCCTCGACTCGACACCGCTCAGAAGACGAAGGCCTCCAACACAGCTTCGTCCTCAAAGTCAAAGCCCGCCGCCCAACCTTCTGCGGCTGCTACATCGTCAAAGTCCACGTCCCACGCTCGTGCTCCCATAGCCGTTTCGTCAGCAAAACGCCGAAAGTCCATTTTCCCCCCTCTTGTCGCTGCGTCGAAGTCCAGCACTAAGTCCTCAGCCCCTCCCAACGCCACTGCTTCGTCCTCGAAGTCTGCCCAATCGCATGCCCCTTCCAACGCCACTGCTGCTTCGTCGTCGAAACCTAAGGCTCCACCCAACCCCGCCGCTGCTTCGTCTTCGTCGTCGAGGTCAGCAGAATCCGCACAGGTCCCTCCTCCCGCTGCCGCCGCTTCCACGTCCAACGCTACTGTCGGTGCTGCTGCATCGTCGTCGCGTCCGGCTGCCGGTGCCGTCGCTTCTTCCGGTAGTCAGTTGCCTCCGACCACTCAGAACCGGAAAGGTCGTCCACCTGGACTTCGTCCTCAAAACCTTTCTGCGCCCACTGTGGACTCCGAACACCGGCCGCCCAACGACGTCCCCAGCCAGCCACGCCCGTCGGGTAGTCTGCAAAAGAGGGGCCGTCCTCCTGGCGTACGCCCTGGCGACGTCTCTAGCGCTGTTGCAGCCTCTGAGGGCCGTCTCTCTGGTTCACAACCTTCCGCACCGCCGCCCTCTTCGCAGCCGCCTCCGTCCACGCCCAAGAACGTACAACCCGCCTACTACTACAAGGTCAACCCCGACTTCCGCGACAATGAAGAATCGGAGGAAGATTCGCCTCCTCACCCTCCTCGTCGTACATCCTCCCCTCCTCCGTTCCCCGTCGCCAGCGTACCCTCGTCGCCATTCAATGGAGATCTCGGCAGCGACTTCGACTTCGACTTCGACTTCGGATCGCATTTGAACACCTCCACCCTCGCCGTCGACAAGGGCAAAGGCCGTGCCGATGCCGACACCTCCACCCTCGCCGTCGACAAGGGCAAAGGCCGCGCCGATGCCGACACCTCCACCCTCGCCGTCGACAAGGGCAAAGGCCGCGCCAACGCCGACACCGACACCGACGCCTCCACCACCACCGTCGACAAAGGCAAAGGTCGTGCTCAACAGCCCTCCCAAAGTATCCGCCGCGGTGGCCGCCCTCCTGGCTTCCGCGTCCCCTTTGGCCGCTCCGCCTCTCAACCCTCAAATGATCCTGAAGATCACAGCAGCCCACCTCCAGCGAAGCGCACCAAGTCCAGCGGTGACTCGGATGGTGGTGTCAAGGCTAAGAAGCCGAGATTGGAGGTGATTGTCGAAGTTGACACTCCACGGTGCGTGTCTGTTCTCTCGTTTGCTATGTCTTTCTGATCTTACTTTCTATCAGCCCTCATCGACGTTCCCCTTCTATGCCGCCGCCGCCACCTCGTCCTAAGGGCGGGCGTCCCGTTCCGCAGCCTCGTAAGGCCGGCTCGTCGACTGTCGAGGACCCCTTCTACCGCCTTCCGACCCCTGCGCCCACCGCCTCTCGCACCGTGTCACTCAGCACCGCCGCCGCCGTCGCATCATCAAGCCGCAATGTCTCTCTCAGCACCGCCCCCGACGCATCCGCACCTGATTGGTGGGCAAAGACTCGCTCCTACTTGCGTGGCGTGTCCGACTCGGACGAATGGCAACGGCTCATCGACAGCCTTCAAGCTTTCGAATCTCGCATGGGCTGGCCCACCGGGGTATGTACCTTCTTTCTTTTTGTGTTATCATCTCTGACTTTCGTTCTCGGTAGGGTCGTCTCCACAAGGGCGCGCGACCGGCGCAAATTGGCACCTGGATCAACCGTGGCCGCCAACTCAACAAGCCTCTCGCCCCCAACAGTGCCGACCTCCCCGCTTTCATCACCAGCTGGCAATCGTGGTACCTACAACTCAACCCCACGTGGCGCGGTACTGAGTGGCCACTGGCGCAGCCCGATTCGACGCGCGGCCGCGAGTGGGGCCTACTTCGTGTGGCGGGCCCTGCGGGAATCTTCCTTGTCGTCCTCGGCCTCGCGTGGTGGCTGCACGCTAATCCCGACGACGACGAGCTCCTCCTCGACGCCATCGCAGATGTGTGCTGGGTCTTGGACAACATGTCTGGTTCTTCATCTTAAGCTCTCGTTGGTTCAATCATTATGCCCCCATCATCCTCGCTGTCTTCCGCATCATCTTCGCTGTCTTCCGCATCATCTTCGCTGTCTTCCGCATCATCTTCGTTCTCGTCCGCATCATCTTCGTCATCATCATCGTCATTCATGCTTGTCTTCTAATTTGATGTATCCTCCTTATTTCCCTGTTCATCCCTGAACCTTCTTTCCTCATCACACTTCATCTCTCTCTCATCTACTCTATCCCCATCCTAGTTCTCTGCATTCACAGTCCATCTCATGTCTCCATCTCCTTCTGCTTCTATCTCTACTCACCCTCCCCCTCATCTACATCTATTCTCATCCTAGTTCTTCTGATTCTAACCTTCTCCTTTGCCATGAGAAACTTATGCCACCTGCTTCTTCAGATAATCACCTCCTCACATCATGTGGACTCTTTCAGAGCATTCTATTCTTATTTGCAGCATTCTAACTTATCATTCATATGTAGCCTCTTAAGTCTCCCTAGTCATTAGCCCTTTGTAAAGTCTTGTCCTTCCAATGCACATTGCTTTTCCTTGGCTGCTATATTATCTTAGAGTGAAGTTTGTCAAGCACCTGGTCTTATCATTTCTCTCCAAAGTGCTGGAGGAGTCAGATCACTGAAGAAGTCAAAATAACATCATGCCAAAAGATCTACCATGATAAAGTACTTAAAGTGCCTGCACATTGCATTGTCATGATGGAGTCATTGGTGTGTCTGTCATGATAGATGGTGTAAAATCGTCCAAGAAGTCTACCATGATATAGTTGACCGTAAGGTGAGGCTCTGTCATGGTGCAACTGACCGTAAGATGAGGGTCTACCATGATACATCTAACCGTAAGACAGAGTTTTATCGTGGTGCAACTGACCGTAAAGTGAGGGTCTACCATGATACATCTAACCGTAAGACAGAGTTTTATCGTGGTGCAACTGACCGTAACTCAGGCTCTATCATGATGTAGTTGACCGTGAATTGGACCTCTACCATAATACAGTTG
>RWJN01000715.1:0-10353 GCA_004332605.1 Steccherinum ochraceum
GACGTCCCTCACGAGGAGCTGGCGTCGAAAGCGTGATGGTCTTGGAGGAGGCATCGGGGGCGATGGGTATGAGGGAAAGTATGCGTAGGGTATCGTCGTCGAAAATGCGTGATAGTGCAAGAGAATCGCCACGTGAGGTATCCTTTTCTGCGGTGTCACCAGAGACCACCTCTTTCAGCTTCTCCCAAACTTCCTTGAGATCACCAGTTGCTACGATCTCCGCATCGAATGCCTGAGCAATCAGTCTCAGAGGATGCTGCTTCGGTTTGGGCGTCGTGGTGGTGGGCAGCTCTGTGGTCATACGGACAAATAGCGCATCATAGCGGCGAGTCGAGAAGCGTGGTCGGGGGAGGAGGCCGTCTTCAAGTGGCTCTTGAGAAGTGGTATAAGGGAAATGCTTAACCAACTCGGCCAGACGAAGGGGGATCTTCTTCTTCTCGGCCTCATCCCTGCGGTGATTTCAGGAGACAGTAGAGCGTATCTCGGAAGAACCAACTCACCTGACGTAAGACAAGAAGGTATGCTCTAGAATCCTGCCTGCTCGCTCCCAGCGGGCGTAGAATGCCGCCCAGTCGTCAGTCTCGAGTGCCCGTTGGGCAGTCAAGAGCCATAATCCGAAGAACTTGGTCAACTTGCTGCCAGAGCTGCCATTCGTTTCGGCATGCGCCGCAAGCGAGGAGATGACATCCAGGGTGGTAGTCAATAGCTGCAGATGCGAGCTGGGAAGTTGCGGGACCAGTGATTGTGAAAACGCGTTCGAAGGGTAGTTAGCTGATCGTTCAGCCTCGGCAAAAGTGGTGTACCATCGCCAAACGTCGTCTCCCTCCGAAATGGATGCGAATGACGATCCTTCTAGATGCAGATGCCGCAATGCCCATCGAAGGACAGCAGCGATGTCGTGGGGTGAGCGAGTATAGGTCAATTCGGAGTCGAAGATACGGGAAGGGGAATCAGGAGAAGGAGCGAGTGGAGTGTGGTTGCTGAGCTGCTGGGAGCCAGAGAAAGGATGAAGAGTGAAATGAGTCGCCGTTGGACATCTGGAGACGCTGAGTACCAATGCGGATGCATGACGCCAAGCGTTTCCAGACCTAATGGGACGAGAACGTCATAAAGTTAGCAGTCTGACGGGACAGGACGCGTCCTACGCGCTGAACTCCGATTGAATACACTCACCACCGCGTTCTACGATAGCTACACCACATGCCTTCACCAAAGACAATGTCTCCGAGGGAGTCAGGCGACGTTCACCAATGACTGTCTCCGGGAGATTTCCACGATACGATCGTCCGCGGCCTCGAACACGACGGCCAACGCGCGATTCTTGGGCTCCTTCGCAGCAGTGAGGTTCAATTCCAGGTGGGGGGTGAGGGCGGATGATTTGGAAGTCTCGGTTTGTGGCGAAGCAGTGCTCCGAGACCTGGGGCGGAATAGCGAGAAGCCATCTTTCTCCTTGTCCTTGCCGTGCTGCCCAAGCTCATTCCTGAACTTGTCGGCCGTGGGGGATGTTGTCGGGGAGACAGCTTCGTATTTCCCCTCGAGCAGGGAGGCGTTGGCGGAATGTCGTCGAGAGTGGGCGGCCGGAGACTCCTTCTCGTCCTTCTTACGTCCAAAGACCTTTGAGAAAAACGAGGGCATGGCGTGGCTGAGTCGGCAGAATAAAAGCGTAATAGAAAGAGATGGTGATAGAGGAATGTGGATAAGATAAAAGCGACCGTTTCTGCGTGGACTCTGCCAGAATACACGGGGATTTGTCGAAGTCTGGCAGTGGCAGGTGGTGGTACGAACACAAGCCAACCGTGTGTTCACAGACGCCCGCCCTCCTCCCAACTGCATCTTAGCCGAGCTCGCCCATCATCCCATCTTTTTCTTTCCTCACCACTCGCAGCAATGACGACGATTTTCCTTCTTGGTTTGCGATACCGGGAAGCTGCCTTTCAGATACCTCAACACAGTGCTTTTGAAGCTATGTCTGGGTTGGAAGGACTGAGCAGCTGGAATGGACATGGGACGTGGCAACGATAGCGCTTAGGTGGGTTGTTCTTTTTGTTACTTCGAAACCTTGGCGGTCATTGCATTGCTAACTGCGTATTCTCGTAGCAGCTTGGAACCCTACAGTTGCTGTTTGACGGGATGTGCTGCCATTCATCTCGGTTCAACTCCTTAGCACGTTCCACCGTGGCGAGCAACGGGTGATGGAATTCGGAGCAGGCGACGGACACAAGCCCCAGTACGCCCCGACCATTGCCTGTCCGGTAGATGGTGTCAACCATTAAGTCGAGTCGACGAAGTCGAGCTATTCTGTTGCTGAACGACTTCGATTGTGGTTGCCAGGCCAGGGCTTGTCCATCCCAAACATTTGATCACCAGAGGTTCGATGGCAGACAACATAAACCGTGTCCGTACAACGTCAAACGCAAATGGGTTGTCTACCATTGTTGTCCCGCATAGGTGGTTTCTATGCTCTCTTCCCAGCGCTTGCAAATCATCACAGCGTTGATGTGGCTGGTGAGTGACCTGTCATATCGTACTACAAGGACTTATTGTATCTCTTCGCTTTGTAGGCTGGTGTTGTACGCTCCCTAAATCTTCGCTATTGTCGCGGGCGACTCGAACTGCATTTGCTGAACATATATGTCGGTGTGCAGTGTTCACTTCATGTGTGCCTTCCCTAATTTTCTTCTACAGTCATACAACAGCCATCTGCCATCCCACCAACATGCTCCAATCCTCCCGGACCATTCGTATAGCATCTCTCTTACGATCGGCTTGCAAGCGCTGCATGTCAGCTATCGGCCAGTCCGTTAAGACATCGCCCCGCCGTAGTCAGCCTCCAAAGCGACCACTGACGCTGTCACCCCCACACGACGCGAGTGCGGCGAGTATATGGAAGGCGGGCCACCCTATACCCCAAGATAAAGTGCAGGTGCCGCTAGGACTGACATTAGAGCGAGATTTCGCAAGCAAACGGCACGCAGTGAGGCGCAAACCTGTTCCTGACTTGGATTGGGTAGGCGACTCTGTTCGAGGGTCATACTTGCCGAACGACTCAATTTTCTTCAGATTGTCATTACTTCGGATCCATCACAAGAAGCAATCTCCTCAATACCGCTCAAGCTGGTCTCCACATCAGCTGAGCCCACCGACAGCGTAGTTGACGTTGAGAGCCGTCTGTCGCGGTCGACAAGCCTCACACCTGACGCGTCAGCGGGCAGCACCGTCGCCGCCGCCGATGGGCCCCAAGACACCCCATTTACCTCAGACAACAGCGAGACTTTTCGGTTTGTCGTGACGCCACCGCCAAATGCTGCAGAGCAGGACGAGGAAATCTTGGAGGTGCGGGTACCTGATGCATCGGCAGGGTGTATGGAAGAGGTAGAGCCTGGAGAGCTGGAGACCACTCTTGAAAGTCGTGGGCGTACGCTCAGTCGTACGAAGCTCCCAGAGCGGCGAAGTGGCAGCAAACGCAAGGATGCGCAAGAAAGAAAACAAGGAGCTCATGCGATATAGACCATCAGTGCTTTGCCGCCCTACGAACGGTTGAATAGTAACGTGCGTAGGATCCTTTCTCTGGCGCATACCAATACTCATCCGAGCGTTCTATCTAGTTACGAATATTCCATGATAATAAATGATGATTGCGACCATTTCACGGTTCTGTAAACGGCGTGTTCACAGCCTCGGCAGTACGACAGCATAAAAAACAGAAACGCCACGCGGGAGCGTCTACAACGCTTGTTCCTCGTTCTCCTCATTCCCTGGCAATTGTTGTCCTCCAGATCCAGTCGCGTAACAACACCTCTTACCGACGAAACAACGTTATCCTGCATCTACTTTGTCGCGAAGACTCGCGATATTCTCTTCGCCATTCGTCCCAATCCAACAAACGCGTCCTCTTGCCGACGTTGCGCCACACAGTACGGTACGTCCTTGTTGCCATCTCCCGTACAATTTCGTCTGGTAGCCTCGCGTTGTATGACGCTATGGGTCATTGTTGTCTATACGACGGACTTACTTGGACCTCCAAGTCCCGCATCAATTTCCGCGCATTTGCATATATCCGCTGTCTCTCGTGGCAAACACCAAAGCTGACCCGCCTCTCCCAGACAGAACTCCTTCACTGACACAAGATGTCATTCTGGCCATTTGTACAGCATACTGCTCAACGTATGGCCTTCCACAACATGACCTACGTGAGTTTTTGTCGCAGCTCGAGCTATGACCCTCTCATGCTGACTGTGGCGCCTTTGGGACACCATGCCACCTATAGTGGTCTGTTCCTTGGAATGGACCGTGGTTTACAGTATCACCTGCTGTAAACTCTGTTGAAGACGTGGATATGCCCGACTGGGAAGATCCCGTAGACAATGATACCCTGATGGACGACGTGGTTATGGACGAGATTGACGAAGACATAGTGATGGTCTTCGAGGATGATGCGTCATATTACCCATCTCCTCCTCCAGTATACTCTGGTTTGTTCTCCTCTATTGCGGCACAGCATCACACCTCTCCGAAAGTCATCGTACAGCCATTGTCCGAACAAACCTCCCCATCGCACCCGGGTTTACCCTACGCACTCTCGGAGTCCCAGTACCGCTGGTCTAGCGACCAAACCTTCGTCGAGGAATCGTCCAAGAACACCGAGCATGCCGCATTCTCTCGAACACTACCTTCATACACATCCGTCTCCAGCCAGCCTCCGCCGTATAGCAACGCGGAAAGACCGCCTGCGCAAGGGAGCGAAGTAACCTCCACAAACGCGTCCGTCGTTGTAGGAAATTCTGAGCAAGCTGCCGCGCCGCCTGCTCCAGAGATATCCTCGCCTGATGTGTCAAACACCTTCGCCACCCTGTCTATCACCGAACCTGTGTCTCGAGAAGACCCTCCTGTACCAACACCCGCGTCATTACAATCACTGGCACCCACACCGACGCAGTCAACAGCTACTGCTTCTGGAAGCGCTCTTGAAGGCCAAGAGCTTTCATCGACAGCGGCTGTCAACCTCGGAGATGACTACGAAGGATTTGGAACTTTCGTTGAAACAGGAACTTCCTTCGCACCTCTTCCAAATCCACTCGTCCTCTTACAATTTGAAGCTCACCTCCCGTCTCCAGTGGTTGCTGAATCTTCAACACCCATTCTGTCGCCAACGCCAGCACCTGTACCGACTGTTCAGCTGCACGCACCGGCACCCAAACGTCCGGCTTCACGGCCAATCCTCACACCACCAACGGCACCTGAACCAGCGGTGCACACAGCTCCTCCACGAGCTCCCACTAGACGACGGACAGTAGGACTTCCAGACCTAACTGAATCCGATCACTCTGTTCGTACCACGCGCCACCACAACACGCGAAATCGTATTTTGGAGAGGTACGTCTATCTATACGTTTGCTTCGACGAAGAGCACGCTAAATTTTTGATCCCAGGGCCCACTCGACATCACTGTTTGCAAAACTTCGAGCCCGGAGACGACATCCGCGTCTAGACGAAGTGGTAGAAGAGAAGCCAGAGAGGCTGAATTCTCCTCCTCCGAGCTGGGCCGAAATACACGAAAGAAACCGCGCTCTGCTCGCCGTCGGTCGTCCTGTAACTCCCGCCAATCATCAGCGGCGAGTGTTAGAACAAGAAGCTTTCCTCTACGGTGCATCATCCGGCCTGTTCCCGTTGACATCTGCTCTTACTCGTCAACTGAGGCGGCGATCCTCTCCGAAGGCGAACAGTACTGGTGTCTCCGGCCACTCCACCAATGCACTTGGACTGCATGTGGTCGCACATTGATGTCTCTGTCCTGTCTTCAGAACAACTGGTACACTGCTCTTCCTCTTCCGCCTTTCTCTTAGTATTTTTGTACTTTTTTCTATGGACGTTGGCAGTTCTCTCTAGATCTGGACATTTACGCTCTTGTTGTCGGGCCTTGGTCCTCTGTTATATATTCATCTGGTTTCCCTTTCCGGCGTTTAGTACTCCAGTACTCAGTGCTGTGCTCTTCATTGACTAGCTTTTTGAAGTTCGTGATTGCTTTGTCCCATCTTTCTATTGCCTTTCAGTCTTCGCTTGGTTCCTTCTGCTGTTTTGCTCAGTTGTGTTGGACTGTTACACTTTCTCAATTCTGCTTCGTGTGTTCTTTGCTCTAGTTTGCAGTTTCCTAGTCTCTCGTGATCTCACCAATCAAAGCCGAAAAGATGCATGAGGATACGGTCGTAAAACACCAGATTCTGACATGCCCCAACACAACTCCGGATCGATAACTGCGTGATCATTGCGCTGCATATGATGACGTTGGCATTGTATTCGCAAGCGACACTAACATAGGTCACAGTACCGGATAACGGTATGATAGTCAATGAATACTTCGGACTAGGCCACCATCAGTAACCGCAAGGACTGCGGGGAGGTATAAGTCAGTACATGGTTGTCGAGGAAACAAGTGTGTACGACCACACCTCATTGATCTACTTGGATGCGAGGCGGCACGCAGCCGACATCCATCGTCTCGAAGCGCAACCCGCCTCGTATATCGAAATCTGTCAGAGTCTCCTGCAGAACGGGACGACATGCATCGAGGACTTGTTGACCGTCGACAAATCCGAAAGTGATAGTCTCCAGATTGACGAATTTGTCGAGTGCCGCCGCCATAGCTTCTAAGTCCACCTTTCTCGCCAACACACTTCCACAGTCCTCCTCATCTTTGTGCGTCAGCTCAAATTCTACCTTGATCGTGATGCTGCGGACTGTTGTCGAGCTGGATGCTGCGAAGAGCATGTCCATATAGCCGTCTGCTTCCTCAAAGTAACAGGCTTCATCAAGCTCCTCTTCGTCCCAGCCAGGAAAGATGTCCGTCACGAGGAACATAAACCCAATCGACTCGAGGCATGGAAAGGACTCCAATGACAGCCAATTCCAGTCCCTCATATCTGCAGAAAGTATTTTAGTGCATTCACTTTCGAAGGCACGCTGGAGCGTACCTTCGTCGTTCTCAGGGTCTGCAAACACAGTCGATAGATCTAAGAAGAGATTTTCCAATCGAGGTTTATTCTTCTTCAAGAGCTCGTCCAAAGTAGCGTGCCGCGCGTCCCATAGGGACTGAGCACCTAGTGCGGAAATGGTGTCCACTGAAGGTGTCAGTTGCGCAATTTCCAAGAAAAGTCCACCCGTTCCGCCATCGTACACTGTGGTCAAAGCGCGAATGCGAAGATGCTCAGGCGGACCCAGCGCACGAATCTGGTCTTTGAGGTTGTTCATCTTGGCCGTCGGTCTCACAGACGGTACGTTAAGCAAGTCCACTTCTCCAAATAACCGCAGGATATCCAGAACGTCTCCAAGGTCGTCTTCGTGGGATCCGACATCGAAGAGCAAAGTTTTGAGATGTATGGGACGCGAAACCAGCGAGCGGCCGTTGCACTGCTTGTTGCATCCTCGAGAGCGAATCAACAGCACCAGCCGTCGCAAATTTGGCGTCGCCAGCAAAATTTCCTGAAGGTCGTGTTTGCAGAGGGAGATACGTCTGTCTGTATTCCAGGCATTCGTTGTAGATAGATAAAGACTTTGAATGTGATGCCCTTGGTAAGAGTTGGCCCTCAGAAACGCGAGGAACTCTGTAAATCCATGGTGTGTATCCGCATCCAGGGGTACCCGTACAGCAACTGTCTGGAATAGGTAACGACGAGCAGAATCGAACCATTGCCGCGATACACCGGTGCATGCCTTCAGGGTTTTCGCTTCGCCTCTCAGCTGTCCAATGATCTCTTGGACCAGCTCCAATGGAACACGAGGTACTTGAGTAGACGATGACATGGCGGACAAGCTGCTTGCAATGGTGGCAACAGTTGGTGACATGAGAGTCAAATCTGCAACGTTGCAACGACCGAGTTTCAGCCTCTTTGGAAACAGCAAGTAATGCAACAACTCCGGCACTTACCCGTGGTCTCCATGCTTGAGCGACGTTGCAAAGTCAAGTCAATAGTCTGGAGTACGCTGCAGATGACGGGTTGTTCTTGAGTCCTAGGAGCAGTCTTCAAGTTCAACGTCGACGTAGTCCAGGGCAAGTCAAATTAAGCGATGCCAGCTTGATGCCAGCGCATTGCCAGGCCCGGCGCTTCGACTGGCTGGCTGGCTGGCTGACGTTTGTTTACATGGTTGCCCACCATGATGGTGACCTCACCCCATTTGCCAAATCACAGCGTAGTCACACAGTCTATGTCATGGAGCTATGATGTTTGGACAAATGCAAGTCGACGAAAAAGTGAACGAACTATGAGTCTGAGTAGATGCCATCCGACTCGAGCTCCACGAGTCGCGTAGTGCAAACATGCTACAGAAAGCGTCAAATGAGAAGAATTTCGTCTCGTCAGGACCTTCAAGTACAGAATGACGTTGGAGCGACTGGAACATTTTAACGAGCAGCCGGGGGCACGAAGAACGTCGAATCCAAGCTGACCGAAATTAACCAGTGAGCACAAATCCTTTCAGAAAGGGCGAGATAACTGACCTTATTCCTCAATCTGAAGTCCGGGTGGAAGCCAACCGGGCGACATCTTCTCAAGCCGCAGAACACCACGGGCATGGAAATCTTCCAAGACACGCTCCAGTACGGGGCGGCATGCATCAACATCCCCTTGTCCGCCAATGAAACCAAAGGTGAGAGTTTCTAAGCTGCCGAAGCCATCGAGGACCTCCCTCATCGTCTCCCAGTTCACGCGTCCTTCTAATATGGCACCTGCATCCTGTTCTCTTCCGTGGTAGCGTACGAAATCCACCTTGATAGCGACGTGGCGGATAGATTTGGACTCGACGGCGGTGGATAGGATGTTAACGAGACCCATAGACTCGCGAAAGAGCTCGTAGCTTCTGCCATCGTCGTCGTCATCGTCACCATCATCGTCATCGTCATCTTCGGTGGCAAAATCGCTAGGCAGCACTCCATTCGTGAGTCTCAACTCGAGACCAATTGATTGCAGGCATGGATAGGACGAGAGGGCGAGCCAATCCCACTCGAGCAAGTCTGTGGTTTAAAGCGACGTCATAGTGAGATCTAACCAAACAAAATCCTACAGTACTCACCTTGGTCAGTCTCGCCGTCGTGAAATACGTTGGTAAGATCCAGATACAAATGTACCAACGTGGCTCTGATATCTTTCATAAAGTCACCCAGACGTTCTTGGTGCATGCCCGACGCACAGTGTGCCCCCAACGCCATGATAGTATGCACAGAAGGTGTCCGTCGAAATACTTCCCATAACACGCCATCGGAGGTGTCGTCGAATCCTGTCGCCAAGGTCCGAATGCGAAGATGTTCTGGTAAAAGCGGCGTCTGAAGAACGTTGTCGATGTCCCAATTTTCCGCGAGTCGTATCCGAGGGGCAGAAAACATTTCCACGTCACCGAACAGACTGAGAATGTCAACGATGTCCAATAATTCGTCGTCGTTTGAGCCAGCTTCGAAAACGAGCTCTTTGAGAGAGATGGGATTGACCTGTAGAGGACGTGCTTCGCATCCCAATCGGCACCCAATGAAGCGTATCCGTGATAGAACCAACTTGCGCAGATTTGGTAGCTGAAGCAAGACTTCCTGGAGATCGTGCTGGCATACAGAGGCCCATCCGTCACCGTATCCAAAGTTTTGTTCCTCAGTGGATATCCGCAAGCACTGTATATGTCGCTTTAATTGTGTATTGGCAAGAACAAATTCAAGGAATGCAGTGAGGTTGCGGGGAGGGTTCGCGTCTTTGGGCGCCCGAACAGCGACTGAGTTGAACAAATGATATCGGGCAGAACCAAGCCACTGCCTCGAGGCAAGAGAGCATGCTTTCAGGGTTTTCTTGTCGGCGCTCAGATACCCAATGATCTCGTCACAGAGCTCAGGAGGAACGCGTGGACGTTGACGTTGAGACATAGTATTCTGCACTGTTTGAGAGACTGAGCCTGTTAGCAGTGAGCTTCAGAATTAGAAAGCGTAGCAAAATCCTGCACCTTTGCGCTGACGTTGGTTATCAAGCCGTGCTCGTGAAAGAGGGAGATTGCAGACTCCAGAGCCACGTCAATGTACCTCGACCTGCCAGGACACGACTTCGGAGAAGTCCGACGAAGTGTCCGTGACGCTTACCGGCCGAGCAGCGGCCCGACCATCGCCGCCTTGCCGACAACACCCTTCGCCGCGCGCGCCCATTCATTGCGCGAGTTGCATTCGCCCGGGATACACTCGTCCTCAATAATCGTCGGTCACCGGTCACCGTCCAATTACTGCACCTCGGCGACCTATGGTCTTTCTTTGAAGAGACGACAGTCTGTCTGCAGATTATTTGAAGCGACGCTGTTACGAAAAGAATCTAATCAGGGCCGTCGTATCAAAAT